>JAGDQP010010977.1:13087-54205 GCA_022664845.1 Lepisma saccharinum
GGAGTTCTGCATAAAATCCTGCATGCCTTCCAAACCACAGACAATACGGCACAGAGCGTGAAAAGAGTACAGAAAAGGTGTGGCACGAAAGGTAACAAATCTGTGACAAGAAAGTACGTCAGAATCGACTCGCAAAGATGAATGACCTGTGATATGTGTTAGTCGAGAGTAACTATGGTCAGTGTAACGCCTATCCACGTCGTATTACTGGCTTATAGAGCAGGGTCCACTACAAAATTCGTTACAAACGTCCTAATTGTCCGCAGGACCGTGCTGCAACGGCGACATTGCGAATTCGGGACACAGATACATAGATTGATAGATATACACGTATATATATAGACGTGTGTAGGTTGACGTATGTGTATGTGTGAGTGCAGAAAGCTGTATTGATTAACATCGCATACCGTGTTGGTAGGTGTAGTCATTGCGCCTGAGGATTATTATTATTATCAATAATAATAATAGTAGTTTGAATCGAAGCAGGAAGTTGTTCCTGTATTTAGTGCGAACAAGCTCAATGTTAGCACCAGAATAATATATGACAATATTATTATACTTTCTTCCAAATAGTATCGCATAAATGAACAAGTGACTAACGTACGAAGGTCGTATATAAGTGGGAGACTACACGTGCAAGGTTACAAATTATTTATGCTAGTCGTGCGTGCGAGAAACATAAGGGCGTTGTATGCCAGAACAGTTAATACAGTCTGCTAGAGCGTCATATGGTCGGAGATAAACATGCGAACTCACTGGGAAATCAGATAGACGTGTGTGTTAATGCTATCGTGAGTAAGGGTGCTAGTCTGACAGTACGTAGTGAACCTGAAGGGCAAAAGGCAGTCTACAGGTACGTGAAATATATGTCGTTGTCAAATGCGTAAACACAGTGATATGTGTAAAATGCGAACCATTTATCCTAGAAATGTTGTCTGCATCTTAAGTTTGACAGTGGCGGAAAAATATATTGACATAAATGAGAATGGAGTGAAGGACAGTTATTCGCAGATAGGTTACTTGCCCCTATAGAAAGCAAATATGATGCTGATGCAACCGTAGCGATGTGTGACACGTTAGATTTGCGTACGGACGCCGACAGCGAGCTGGATGATTCGGGCGACGCAATGAGTGATCAAATAAACGATGTGGCTGCTCCATCAACGAGTGAAGCGGGTCCTTCGAGCAGTGAAAACGAAATGTCCTCTCGAGTGAGGAGAAAGCTTACAGGAATAACGGATGCCGTTGTCAAAAAATACAAAATTCAGGTTTATGTAAGTTTGTTGCAAGCGAAAGGGGCATTTAAAAACTATATTAAGGCAACCACTAAAAGTTCAATTGCTCTCACACTTTTGTGTATAAGGCGTTAAAGTTCTGTAAAACGCCCCCTTGCCCCTACGTCATGGCACAAATCAACAAAGAAGTACTGGAGACATTCAAAGTCTATCGTAGGTGAGGTCATACTGTTCATGATTACAATTTGCGCGCGTGGATGGTAACAGCAGCGAAGGAATTCAACCACTCATTCCGTGGTTCGCATGCGTTTATTCACAAATTTAAGCGAAACCATAGGATCCGTTCAAGAAGGATAACACCATTTGTGGCAAGGGCAGACATGGAAAATGAAGCTGCATTGCTTGATAAGGCCCACATGTTTGTCAATGATGTTAATGCCATCATACATGCGAAACCGTACAATCCCGACTGCATATTTAACACTGATCAATCTCGGTTTGAATATGAAATGACATCAAGTAGAACTCTGTCCGAACAGGGTGAAAAACATGCTACAGCATTAATTCAGTCCATGGCTTCAGTTACACATTCATACACCGTCCAAATTCACTTCTCCCCAGTGAAACTAGGGACTCGCTTGTACATACGTTTCCAAGAACCTAATGGCATGTTTGGTCCTAAAGTAAAGAACAGGTAGCACGACACACTTCCCTCAATGTTGTCGCTGATGCGAGCCGATCAGGCAAATTGACTCAACAACATGTAAAACGGTGGTTAAAAGAAGTGTTTATTCCTGTTGTAAAAGATGATTCACTGCTTTTGCTAGACTCCTGGACTGGACAAACCGATGAAACTATTTTCGGCGCAGATGATGTGTTTGACCTGTTACGTGGCTAGAACATTCATATTGAAGTCATACCACACAAACCAAAAGATCTGTCCAGCCACTTGTTGTCTACTTTTTTAGGCAGTATAAACTGGTGATTCGCAGGATTGAGGATTATATTCGGCTTAAATTCATCTGTAATGGTACTCAAGAGAAAACACATGATGGATTATTTCTCGTGAAATTGTACTCTGTAGTTTATCAACAGCTTTGCTCTTCTGTGCTAAAGGATATGATCGCATATTCGTGGCAGAAATGTGGATATGTGACGGGCGACATAGTTACTGCGTTTGGAAATGCTCTTGAGATTCTGTTGACAGTGTAGCAACCAAAAGACAGTTCTTTTTATATATCTCGGGAACATTTCGCGATGTCGATTCCACACAATCGCCACTGAAATTGCTGCGCTACAGGAAGACTTTATGTTCAAATTTCCGCATTATGGCCACTTAGACTTTTTCTTTCTACGGCTACTCTAGCATGTGCCCTTTTTATTGTGCCTCCTGTCTCAAGGCAGTTAGTCACTGCATGCTGTGGTTTACTCCCTACTGTAATTTTTTCATTCTCCTGTATTGTTGTTGTTGTACATTGTTTGTTTCTCTGCACGAATCCTATAATTTGTCACCTTTAGAGCCTCAGATCTCCCTTATTTGGCAACACTGATCAACCAACTTGTGCTTGTTTTTTTTTTTTGCTTTCTATTCCAATGGTTTTAATGCCATCAAATGGTATACGTTCTATTTAAAAACAATAAGTTAGTGGTGGGGTGGCAACACTGCTTGTGTGACACTTCTGCAGTGTTCTTGGTCAATGGCCCTCCTCTCCGTAGGCATCAGGTTACATACACACATTTTTCATTTTCTACCTTTTCAGGAGTTTTTGGGGTACAGCCTCACCCGGTCAATGCCTGGTATATGTATTATACCACAGAGTAAAATACGTATATTTTACCCTGTGATTATACGTAGCGTATAAACAAGGCATTTCCGCACCGGGTGACTATCACCACGATGACTAGCGATCTAAAATTATTCAGGGTAAAAAATTTCATAAATTTCTAGCTGTCACGGTTCACATACGTCCCTTGTTAGTTACAGAGCTTTAAGAAACCAATATTTGCAGCATTAGAACTGCTTCCACTATGAAATAAATCCAAATTTATCACAAATATAAATATTTACACAGTTCGCCCTTGACATTCATAATCATTTCACAACATCTTTAACCTTCAAACACACGCGCCTGGGTAAAATTTACCCAAGTCCGTTTCATTGTTGTGCGAGAAAAAGAAAAACAATTGTAGCGCTCTGTGCTTTTAGGTACCTTTCTGGTGACAACTCTTGATTGTTTTCACCGAACAATCAGTCAGTTTCCGTTAAGCGGTCGTAGTCGGCGGATCGTAAAGTATTATCGTGGGTAAAATTTACCCGGCGCGTGTGTTTGTGTACAATTTTTTTCTTGGACAAATTCTCAAACTATATTTTCTTAAAGCGTGTGTGTTAAATAGTTTTAGTGATAGAAGGTGGATATTTTTCTGGCAAACTATATTTAGCTCAGTAAGGAAGCAGACAGTGAACAGTAGACAAAATGGACAGTGTTGCGCGGGAGGAAGAGAGGATAAGGAACCTTTTTGATTCAGTTGAGAGTGATGAAGAACTGATTCCTGGCGATTCTAGTGACACAGAAAATGATCTCCTAAATGAAAGTGTACATAATACAGATACTGAACAAGAGTGTGAAGGTGATAGTGAAAGTGAAAACCAAGATGATATGCCACTTGCACAAAGACTTGCAACGTATACAGCAAGAGATGGCAGTAAGTGGAGTAAATATCCTCCACCTCAAAATGTTAGAACACGAGCCAGAAATATTGTTAACATACATCTTCCAACAGTGAAAATGGCAGCTAAACAGGCAAACACGCCCCTGGATGCGTGGCTTTCTATGATAGACGATAGTATTATTGACGACATAGTTACCTGCACTAACATATACATAAGTTCTGTTAGTGGACAGTACGTGCGAGATCGTGATGCAAATCTCACAAATAGTGACGAATTAAAAGCCTTATTTGGTCTACTGTATTTCGCAGGTGTAATGAAATCAAATAATCTTAACACCAAAGAACTGTGGAATACTAACGGTAGTGGAATTGAGTTGTTTCCTGCAACTATGGGAATAAACAGGTTCCATTTTTCGCTAAGGTGTATCAGATTTGACAATATTCACACACGCGATGAGAGGAAAAAAGTGGATAAACTGGCCCCAATAAGAAACATTTTTGAGCGAATTGTAAAAAACTTCCAAAATGGATTTTCCCCCTCAGAGTATGTCACTGTGGATGAAAAGCTAGAACCATTTCGCGGAAAGTGTCCATTCCGGCAATATATCAAGAGTAAACCTGCTAAGTATGGGATTAAAATATTTGGCCTGGCAGACTCTCGCTGGTTTTACACTTGTAATATGGAAATTTATGCCGGAGAGCAACCCGAGGGACCATATCGTATATCTAATGCAGCAGCTGATGTTGTGAAAAGACTAGTAACCCCTATCAGTGGTACAGGTCACAACATATTTTGTGATAATTGGTTTATGAGTGTTCCTCTGGCTAAGGATTTGCTAAAGGATCATAATCTAACTTGTACGGGTACGATTCGCCTCAACAAAAGGGAGCTTCCCCAGGAACTAACAGAGAAAAGAGGAAGAGAGAAATATTCAAGCCTCTTCGCCTTTTCCAAGGATATGACCATCACTTCTTATATACCCAAGCCCGGAAGAGTTGTTATTGTGGCGTCAACAATGCACCACGACAACAAAATTGATCCAGACACTGGTGTGGAGAAAAAACCTGTTATGATAACTGATTATAATTTACACAAAGGCGGCATTGATGTTGACAAACTCTGTGGAACGTACACTGTGTCAAGAAAATGTAAGCGTTGGCCACTTACGGTGTTTTTTGGCATGTTAAACATTTCAGGTATAAATGCCCTTGTGATTTACAAAAACAATATTGGAGTGGAAAACCGAGTAGAGAGAAGAGTTTTTCTAAAGGATTTGGGGTTGCAGCTTTACAAGGCACATATTGCATCTAGATTATCTCTACATTCCCTGCCCATTCACCTGAAAACATCAATCAAGCGTATCGCTGGTGTTGAAGATGAACCAAAAAAGAAGAAAGAGAAGAGAGTTTCTGGAAGATGTGAGGTATGCCCAACCCGTAAAGACAGGAAAACACACTCATCTTGTTGCAAGTGTAACAAGTTGATCTGCAGAGAGCACAGCGTTGTCTGCTGTGAAGAGTGTGCCCTCATTAATTGAGCACTTTGTTTTTCCATTTGAGACGTTGGGGAAATGACAGTAAATGTGTAATATAGTACGAAAACGTTTCAGATTTCCATTGTTATGCCATATGATGTTAAAAAAGCGTTTATACTACTCACGCAGTAAAGAAAGTTCGACTTTTTTTTAAATATGTATATTTGTAACTAGTGATTGTTTAATGCTTTTTGCTGCAAAAACTTTGAAATGAACATATGAAAAAAAACACATCGGAATTGTTCAATATATTCGTCCTCTTAACATATGTAAGCACTAGAAATTATTTCTAAAATATTTTATGTATATATTAACATATTTTATGGCAACATATAAAAATATAATATAAAAACAAGATAAAGATATTTTGCTTTCAAAAATGGGTACCAAATCAAAATTCAACCACAAAAAATGATCAGATCTTGTATGAAAGGTTAATTAAAAATAATTTCAGTGTAACATCCAAAATCTATACAGAAATCTTAACGTTACAAAATTATAACTAATGGGGTAAAAATACCCAGCGCGTGTGTTTAAGTTCTAAATTTTAGCGCGTGTGCTCTAGGGTTAATTGAATACATCAGATTAATAAAAAATATCAAATAATACTTAATAATCAGTTATCATATCATACATTTTACCGTATCAAAACGAGGGATAACATACTAAGTACATAGAGATTAACAGAATGATAGAGAGAAAGGAAGGCAGGTCGACCATCAAGATGAAAGAAAGAGATAGCTATGCAAATGACAATTTAAGTACACACACGAGAGATTGATCAATACCAGATTTTCGTAATGGTATGCACATATATTAATAATTTGCGTGGTGAAAACGTTGGTATATCACACAAAACTGGCCGAAAAACTGAGCCTTTTGGGCACTTTTAGTAGTGTTTTTTGCAGGACAACTCTCCAGGCAGTTCGTATTCCACTCTTCTGTTCCTGAAATAGTCAAATAATATCCGCCACAAGTGTCTTTTAGTATTTCCAAAAGTGCTGGCTACCAAACGTTGTCAAAGTCACCTTTAATATCAACAAACAAACTAACTATGTAAATACTATTAATTCTTGCACTATCCACCAGTTTAAATATGAGCTTGTTCATTACATCTTCTGTTGAGCAGCGAGATCTAAAACCGAATCGCATCTTGGTTTTATTAAGATATCTTCTTTTCTGTAATGTTGTTGCAATCACCTTCTCCAATATTTTCCCAAAAATATTCAGTACACAAATAGATCTATAGGAACGAGGGTACATTCTTCTTTTATCTTCACTCTTAAGCAAAATGACCCATTTCGCCTCTTTTTCAACCCGTTGGAACACTTGTCTCATACATTCTGAATAGAATCTCGCCAGATAAGGAGTGAATACATCCATTAATTTCTTTAGTATCTCATCCCTTATTTCGTCAGGGACCGGAACCTTACCATTCTTGTTTTCCCATTATATTAATCAATTTTATCGTTTGTAATATTAATATCTTCCAAATTTCCGTTTATTTTATAGTTCTTTAACGTATCCAATAGCAGCGTCTGAATACTTCCTCGTTCTACCGTATCTTCTTGATTATCATCTGGTAGTAAGTTGTCCATCAAAAGGTCTAGCGTTTCCATACAGGAGAACGTTTTTCCTGACTATTCGTTTTGCGTATTATAGACAGTGTAATTGGACCCTTAATCTTTTTATTCACCAACTTGTATGTCGTGCCTCATGGATCCAATTTTAATATATTGTTTACAAAACTGTCCGAACTCTTCTTCCGTGATTGTTCATTTTTTTTGTCCTCCTTAATCTCTCTATCGTTAGCAAGTCTTCTCTATCTATGCTGCGGGTGGACTGATGCTTGGTATGATTTTCTGCTTGCTCTGATTTTTATTTTAAGACTTCGTTCGTCACCACGACTAGAAAGAGTTCGTCATTCTAGTAGATAATATCACTCACAGAACCCTTCCCTGATGTTGAATTCTTAATGGCAGTTTGAACTGCCAACTCTAGTTGAAAAGCTCTCTAACATTCTACTGTAGGTGAATAGTGCAGAACACTAACACCAGCGAGCCACGGAACCACTGACGAAAGCGAATTAATGGATGATATCTCTTAGCAAACAGGTAACGGCCACAGTGTCTAGAGTAGATACTATTCCGCCTGGTGTGACTCAGAGAAAATCTGGGAAAGTTCAGTCAAGACAGCTTGCGTGAGCGGGTCTCGCCGTCTCCTTGTGCTTATTAGAGGTTAGCGATTATAACCACTACACTAAGGGGGATAAGTAGGAACTATTGGATTTTAATGATTTAGCCAATTAGCTCCTATCAGAATCAATTCGTTGCTTTATTTAGAGTGAGAGAGAGGAGGGGATTCTTTGTTTTTGTAAAATCTTTTCTCCTTCCATCTCTTTCTTTCTTTAAAGCTCAGAAATATGCTAATTCAGTTTGAAGAGAGATCTAGCTGGATAGAATTTATTGTCATTATTTTTGTCTTTCACTAAGCAAATGTGATTAACAGACTTATTAATCTAATATTCATTGCATATATTTTCGTATTTATGTCATAAATAACTTTTAAGGATGAAAAACAAAAAGATAGAAAAACAACATATTAATTCTATATGATAACTTGTTAGAGAATTACAAATATCCTAAGACTTATTTCCGATTGATTCAGTTGGTGAGAAAAACAAACGATATCCAACATTAGTCAAACTTGCAAGAAATAAGGGAAATAACTTGAAGTTTGACAACCTCCTTTGCTGCCTTGTGTGCCCGTTGTTGGATATCACATCTGTCCCATTTCTGTTTCCGACTATACACCCTATTCCAAAAAGAATGACCGCAGCGCTTACGAAAATTTTCCCTGGAAGGAAGGCTGAACTTTCGCAATTGAGAGAAAAGTGCAGATGTTTTTTCTTCTTTTAAGTGCAATAAAACATGTTGGAATGTTATGAAATGTAGAAAAAGTAACATTCATTAAAATACGTAATGATACAGTATTTCGAAACCATCCATACATCTGAGCACGTGACCGCTTTGTCACATACGTTTCCATACGAAAATGCACATTTGCAATGAAAGTGAAGACAGCAAATTTAGTTCTCGCATTCATAGTACAATAACCAAGAGAAAGGAGAGAAAAATAACAGCATTTGCAACGTATATCAATGTCATTGTCTTGAACACCGAAAAATCAGTCATCTTTCATCAGTAGGAGTTCTATCAGAAAGAAGTAGATATATGTGTTCATGTTAGCTCAGTGGTAGAGCCCGTGGCTTTTACTTGTGATGTCATGGGTTCGAATCCCGTTCTCGAAAATTTATTTTTATATAATGATATAATCCTCAAACCATGAATAATAAAATAAAATAATAATAATCAGTTATATATGTAACCGTACAAACATTTCAGGACATAAGTAATTATTATGTTTAAAATATAATATCAGAGAAGTGGTGGGTGTTGACAGAACGTCGGTATATTATATGTGAACGTTAAATACAAATTCAGTAAGTGTTGATATATCCAAATTTGGAGCAAGGTGTCATACGCAAATTCACTATCAGCAAAGTTCATCCAAATTCAATATACCCAAAGCTCATGATCGCCACGAACGATGAGTCACTAAGATACTAAACTGTTCTTCAGTAAATAAGACAAAAGTTCTTTCCATGGGTATGTAATGCTTTTCTCTCTCCGCCCCCTCTCGCTCTCTCTTGTTGGCAAATTCTATACTTTTGTAATCTGATGAAGATAAATAATTGTTGTCTTATTAAGAAGTAGGAAAATACTTGACATGACCAGGGCTCGACCCCATGTTCGTGGAGTATTGGTTTAGAAAGCAAAGGTTTTAACCACGACCTACTTTTACAACTGGAGAAATGTTACCAAGATTTGTCTTGTTAAAACATCAGCAGATTGAGTCACGCTAAGTGGACCATTCTATACGTTAGTGATTTTAGATAAGGAAAACTAAATTTGATTTATCTCCATCTGTTGTTTTCGTAACAGAGCAAGCATGTGGTTACTTTTTCTAGATTTAAATCCAGAATGTATATTTTATCCGTGTAAAGGTATTATAACAATTAACGTTGTTTATGAAAACTCATTTATGTAAACTGTTATGATTTTTATTATATTGCTCGCGAGAATGTTAACCAAATCGTTCCTCACAAGGGACGTTCGCTGCAATTAACCAACCACATGTCAATCACCTGCTGTTACTAGTTTCTTTCTGCTGACAGTTCAGAGTAATGATGATCTTGGACAGACGTTCAGCTGTAATTTCCTTGTGGGAGTTAGAGGGATATACTGCAACTGCAGCTGAGAGACGAATGGGTATCTCGGCCGCTACAGCCAGGCGATGGATTCGGCAATATCACACTACAGGTCAGACTGACTGTCTCCTGGTCGTCCTCATATGTCTACCGAGGTGGAGGATGCGAGATGAGTAAACGAAGCCCGGTTAGACCCACTAAGGACGTTCAAATAGTTCAGAGTAGCTCCCACTTTCCTGGTAGTACGCAGACAGCGCTCCGAAAGCCTCGTCCGGTTAGATTATGTGGCCGTGTTGCTGCCGTGAAAGAAAAACTCTCAGACGAACACAAAATTTACCGTCTCGCATTTGCACATGCGAATGTGGATCGCAACTGGGAAAACGTAGCGTTCTCAGATGAATCCATATTCAAAACATCAAATGAGGGGCTCCGTTTTGAGTATCGTCCGAGGGGCACCCGATATGACCCTGGATATGTGGCTGCTTGCAATCGCAGTGGTCGTGTATCTATTTCATGTTGGAGTTGGATTTACAGGCGCGGTGCAGGATAGCTACACAGCTACACATTATGAGTAGCGTCATGGTGCCATCAGTACCAGTACTTCAGCCTCATGGTGTTATTCAGTTCCAGCAGGACCTTCATAGAAGAGAACCAGTTCCAATAGATACTTCCCGTGTGGTTCAGGATTGATTCGCAGGGCAGCCTGAGGTTGATTTAATTGACTGGCCGCCTTGTGGAGCACACCTCAATCCCATAGAAAATATGTGGGCAGAGGTGAAGCGTACTCTAACGGACAGTTGGCCTGAGACAAATCCACCAAGAACTCGGGATGCCCAGAAGAATGGAACGTGTAATAAATGCAGAAGGGTCTTGGACACAATATTAGTGTCCCCCACTCCAACTTCCAAAACAACCCTTTTTAGGACTACCTAAACTTTTCTGAAAATATTTCTGGTAGCAACAACTCCTTGCATCATATTCTTATGGAATTCTACTAATAAAGGAAAAGAAAAGGTCTCTCTTGGATTTGAGCTGAAGAGCTGAAGAGTAGGAATCCCGCACTCTATCACTGGGGTAACATGAACATACCTACAAGCCCATTCTGAAGAAACATGACTTAAATTTCCGATGTTCGATGACAATGATCAGTTGAAAATGTTGTATTAAACTTGGGATATTCCGAAACCCCGGAGTCTCGATGTAGCAAATTTTTTAACACACTTAAAAAGAAAATGGCAATGAAAATTTTCGAATTTACTTCCATTACTCAATTAGTGAAAGTGCGTTTTTATACGGTTTCTTTCCTACAACCTGTCAAGTTTTTATGTTGTTTCATATTTTTGATTATAGTGTTTTCACTTTCTACAATTGCGAAATTCCGAAATCTCGCAATTCCACGTAGAGTTGTGGAATTCGGTAATTGATTAATAGACTTCCTAATGTTATCTACTCGACCACCGCTGGTTTTTATGCAAGATATGTCACAAAATCTCAGGTTAAAACGACTGATTATAAAGAAAATCATAGGGTGCGCTCTGATAGAGAGTCACCTTATAAATTCTTCAATTTGCGCTCCTCATCAGTTTCTTTTTAATCATGCATTAACATGTATTTTTTAATTCTAGTACAAATTGCTTAAGAAAAGGATGTCTTAAAAAAGTTCTTTATTACGACTGTCTCGAACGTGCAAATGAACAGGACAGGGATTGGGTTAAGATAAAGATAAAAAGTATTTATGTATACCAAATAGAAAATTGACAGGTGAAATGGAATGTTAACAGCACTTGTGAGTATGCCCACCGCTACCCTGGGCTGCGTTCCCCAGCGGCTCCGCCACCCACCTCCCTTCGGACGCACCGTGCCCCCTTGAACACCTCGCTAGGTGTGCATCCAAATGCATCCCAGCTTTCAGAAGCAATCAGCTATTTATACACATCCTAGCAATTATTAAATAATAAATATGAACATATAAAAATATATATTTAAAGAAACAAGAAGAAAAACTATTGTCCGAGGCGAGGTCCGAACCCGAGACCTTCTACTCAAGAAGCCGACGTGTAAACCAGTCATCCACGAAGGCGACCTGGCAAACTGCTCTTTCGAGCTTGTATTTAGAGTGCACGTGTTACGTAAGTAGCCTAGTCGCGTGTCTTATTTCCAATCTCTGTGCTGAACTGATGGCGTTGTCCTGGTTAATTTGCACAGTTGAGAAAGTTATTTTTATTAATTTTCTTCGGTTTGTTGTGGTGTTCATACTTTATCTCAAACTAATATTGTGTGGCTCAAATCGTCAAGTTTTCTGCAACCAGCCAAGCCTAGCCAATAGGTGCAGGCTACTATTTATTTTCGGATAAAGAAGTCTATAGTAACAAAATAGTAACATATGTTTTTAAAATATATACGTATATAGAAATGTGCAAAAGTAACAATACAATGTTGTATTGTCACCCAACGTACGTCACTGTGCAAAATTTCATCATTGTATGACGTCGGGAAACTAGTTAAATTAACGTTACAAATTTTGAGGACACCACGAACCAATGTGAGCTAAAGAAACGAATGTAGAACGCCTTAAAACCGACAACAATACTTCTTTTCTGGATATGTTCTACCACTTTAAAAGATCCGAAAAATTCATGGATATAGAACTACTAAAAATACATAACATATTTTCTCGAGCGAACTGTTGTCTTCGTTTTTTTTAAAATTCAAGTTTCAAATTTTCTAACCTCTCTCAAAACTTTAATTTTTCGCCAACAAATCTGGGAAAGTGACCATCTTGTAGAACTTGAAGAAATCTTCATTATTTTAAAAAAATCATCGTAGGTGAGAGTCCGACTGAAATATCGCTAGCCTGACAAAAAGCACTTTAATTTTTTAAGTTAGGTTAGCATCTTTTGAGCAGACATTTGGCGGAGAACCATCATTTTTTATAGTGAATACGGTAGATTCTTTTTTTTTATCACGATTCCTTCCAAGACAATTTTCACCATCTTACCCTGCTAGGCCCTTTCCGAAATGGCACGTAGAGTTTTTTTATTCTTGTAACATGTTCGGAAACTTGAATATCTCAAAAACCAGAAAAGCTAGAGAGCTTAATCCAAAACCGTTGTGTAGTTCTTGAAGTATACTTCAAAGTTATAGAATCGCAGTTGTTTTATCCCAATAGTTAGGCTGAAAAATAAGTAACCAATTTGTATAAAATTTGATTTTAACAATTCTTTTGGAGTGAAGTGTTTGAAAATAAATTCTGCAAAATTTTGTAATATTTAGACCTACAAACCGAGTGTATGCACGCAAAAGTTCATGGCCCTAAATCACGCTTCTCTTCAACGGGTGTTCAAACATGGTCCTTTGCGAAAAATGGCGGATTTCGGGCTTAAATGTCTCTGATGGGTCCTCATGAAAAAGTCTGCAATTTTGTATCTAAGAAACCTTGCATAACATTTCTTCAAAAGTCGTTCTGATAACTTCAGGTATGTAGGAACCCTCATATGAAAACTTTTTTTTTTTTCTAAAATGGTGTAATAATCATTTTCTAAAATTATCCTGGAATGACCCAATTTTACTGTCACTAACCTAAACCAATCTAATCTTCCTTATCTAAAATCACTAATGTATAAAATGTTCCACGTGGCTCAATCTGGTGGTGTTTGAATAAGATAAATTACGGCAATATTTTTGTAGTTGGTAAGGTAGCTCATGGTTGAAAACTGCTTTCTAAACCAATGCCACACGGAATTTGGTTCGTGCCCTGGTCAAGTTAAGCAATTTTTTCTTCTAGTTAATTGGACAATAGTAAATTCTCTTCATTAGATGACAATCTATAGAATTTGCAACCAAGCCAGAGAGAGAGAAATATGAAAAGCCTCACCACTTCCATATGAAAAAAGCATTTCAGAGTATTTCTTTACTGAAGTACAGTTTAGTCTCTTAAAGTGACTCATCGTTAGTGGGAATCATGAGCTTTGGGGATATTAAATTTGTATGATAAGATAAGATAAAATAAAATGAATTGTATGGGCGAAAAATTTGTATGAACTTTGGGGATCGTGAATTTGCTGAATGTAACGTTGATCCGACTTTGGATATAACAACACTTACTTAAATTGTGTTTAACGTTTTCATATAATATACCGACGTTCTGTCAACACCCACCACTTCTTTGATATTATATTTTATGACCTGAAATGCTTGAAGGATACATATAAAACTGATTATTATTATTATTTCTAATTATTCATGCTTTGAGGAATATTTCATTACATAAAAATAAATTTTCCAGAAAGGCATTCGAACCCACGTCATCACGATTAGAAGCCACGCGCTCTACTACTGAGCTAACATGAACACATCTATCTACTTCTTTCTGATAGAACTCCTTCTGAAGAAAAATCACTGAATTTTCGGTGTTCAAAACAATGACATTGATATACGTTGCAAATGCTGTTGTTTTTCTCTCCTTTCTCTTGTTTATTGTACTATGAATGCGAGAACTAATTTTGCTGTCTTCACTTTCATTGCAAATGTGCATTTACATATGAAAACGTATGTGACGAAGCGGTAACGTGCTCAGATATATGGATAGTTTCGAAATACTGCATCATTACGTATTTCAATGAATGTTACTTTTTTCTACACTTCGTAACATTCCAACATGTCTTATTGCACTTAAAAGAAGAAAAACACATTTGCACAAATTTTTCTCAATTACGAAGGTTCACCCTACCTTTCAGGGCTCAAACCTGGAAACTTTGGTTTATTGTTTCCGAAGATACCCCAAGTTGGACATTGAGAATTTTCAACTAAAGGCAGCCTAATCAATGCTGTCAACCTTTTTGCAATAGGCTGTAGATATGGATCAATATTTTTCTCACACGTAGTCAGTCAGAAATCATACAACGTTTCATTATACGAGAAGGTAGATAAATTACTAAAATATAATATAAAAGTTTTTACTCTAATTGGTGAAACGTACGTATTATAATTTTAGATGGTACTGAGGAAGTTGAAGGAGAATGTGAAGATTCCCCAAAATTTGAACCTTGCAAAATGTGGTTAAAATATATCCATGAAGTTTGTGGGAGCGACGGAGGAACATACGATAATAGATGGCATCTAGATTGTTACGCTCTTAAAAATGATCTAGGTAAGTAAACGTATATGCTTGTTTCTAATTTTTTTAATCTAATTCTTTCAGTATACTGTAAGCTTTCATGTTCGGTAGCTTACAGAGCTCGCAATTTCATCGTCTCAGTAACACACGTTCACCATAGTATTCTATCCTGGGCAACATAAGCCAGTTTTCATGACGAACTCTTACTTCTCGAAGATCCTTTCTAGAATTGTCTTATTAACGACATCTCGGTCTTCCCAACAGTCTCTTTCTGCTGTGATATGGACATTCGAGCTTGTGGTAAGCTTGACGTAAGTGAGATGCTACTCTGTTAATTAATAGAAGTTGCGTCTTATTTCCTTTATCACACTGTTGTTGATCGTTTTATTAGGAATGATAAATTGAGCTATATTTCGTCTCATATTGGGAAGAAAACCGTCGTATATTATATCTAAAGATTAAACCACAAGTATTTAGTACGTTGGTAAGAAGTCCTGCTTAATTTATTAAGAGTCTAATTTGGTGATTATTGTTTTAGCACCCTAGTGCATGCTACCCCAAATGCACCTATATGTTTCTTATTCTGATGATGGTATTTTATATTGATGTTTTGTTATTACTATCATTGGTCTACTGTTGAGAAAGTACATAGGCTCTATTTTATATGTGACTGCTTAATACGTTCATTGCTTGGGTTATCTTTAGCATGTCTGCTATATGTTGGCGTATACTTGTAGAACATCGAAAAATAATCAACACTTATTTTTTATTTCGGCAATGGTGCGAGTTTAGGGGTAGAAACCACCCTGTGAATGTTATGGTTAGTCTCCAAGCATGGACAGAAAACAATCATTTAAAGTAGGAGAAACAATACTGTCATGGGGTTTTTAGGACAGCTGATTCAGAATCTCACGTTAAAAGTGCAAAATTCAAAATGGCGGATCCTATATGGTGATTACATTTACAAAAAGTGGTTTGGTTTGAAATGCCATGCAGCTAGTAAAGAACAATTATAGTTGGCAGGGATTACTGCGAGAAGGTGGTAGAACGATTTGAAACCCCTCCCCGTACTGATGTTAACGGGATGCTTGATTAAAGTAAGTCTCGTCACAACTCATTATTCGGGGTGCTCATTTATAGTGAGTCCCGTCGCCTCTCATTAGTTGGGGTGCTTATTTATAGTGATTTAAAGTATATTTGGGTCCCGTGTTAAATCTTGAATAACGCAATAGGCGCTAAATTGATAAAGTAGGTTAAATTCTGATAATACAATTTATTCGTGCTTTAACTCTGATGCCCGAAATCTTCGTCTTCACTTTCTTTACCGTTAAAATGGATTGTTGTATGGAATAGTTGTATGGATGCTGAAAGTAGGATCGAAATTTCGACTCGATTATATAACGACCGATTAAGTCTAACCAGCGATTGGTTGATGATTGTAATGAAAGACAAAGACAAATATAATTAAGATCCACTCACTGATTCATAATCAGTTTTCGTCGCCCAGATTTGCAAACCTTTTTAGATATGCGTGGTAAAAAAGCGGTTATCTAGAAGAAAAAAACACATGAGTTTGAAAATCCCGTAACATTTTGTTTCAAAGATTGTACAGAATTTTGCGATTTGTGCACAGTTATTGCCGTAATAAGGTGTGCGTAGTGTAAACAATGTTTATGCATCACACACACGTTTACAGAATATCATTACAGTAAATCGTTTTCACTATAAATTAATAACTATAACAATTGAAGATATGTGATGTTCTGACATAGTGAGAGGTGAGGGAACTCACTATAAATAAGCATCCCGAATAGTGAGAGATGACGAGACTCACTCAATTTAATCAAGCATCACGTTAACATCAGTACAGAAAGGGGTTTCAAATCGGTTTGCCACTTTCTCGCAGTAATCCATGCCAACTATAATTGTTCTTGGCTAGTTGCAGAGCATTTCAAACCAGATGACTTTTTGTAATTGTAATCACCATATTGGATCCGCCATTTTGAATTTTGTACTTTTGACGTCCGATTCTGAATCAGCAATCCTAAAAACCCCTGGCAGTATTGTTTCTTCTACATTAAATGATTGTTTTCTGGCTATGCTTGGAGACCACCCATAACGTTCACAGAGTGGTTTCTATCCATAAACCCGCACCATTGCCGAAATAAAAAAATACGTGTCGATTATTTTTCGATGTTTTATAAGTACACAAAGTTTCATTAAAATCGGTGAGTTAACTTCCGTAAGTCTCCTTGTCAGTGCTTCTGGCTGCATTAAGTTGGATCTTTGCTTATTGCACTGTACTTAATAAAACCTAATCTAATGGTAGCAAGTGTATTTATTTACTTATGTGAACATTTCACGCTTATACTCGCATCATTATATTGAATATACATACAACTTATTTAAGTACAACAATTTGGCGCAATCGTCAAAGAACTCAGCAGTAATGGCTAGAATGATGATACCTTTTGAACCTCTTGAGACAGAAAAACGTAAAATTACGTTATACTTAGATAGGTTTAACTCTTATTGTCAAGCAAATGATGTGTAACAGCCTAAATTAGTCGCACTTTATTATCCGTGATTGGCACACGATCATATGGAAAGTTTGCCCACAGCTTTAAGAGACAAAACTTATGAGGAGTTAAAAACTATGCTGTTAAAGTTGTATGGGAAACAAGTAAATGAACTGGTGGCTCGATATCAACTCCATTTCATGGCTCAACATCTTGTACAGTCGATGGAAGAATATGTAGATGACTTAAAGAAAGAAACTTCTTTATAATTATGGAAACTTTACCGAGACCATATTGTGGGAACAACTAGTATTTGGGATAGAAAATCAAGGTACTCGTAAACGTTTACTACCAGAATCTAACCTAACACTAGACACAGCTGTTGAGATTGCGACAGCTTTAGATCCTGCGATCCTGCGTATCATGGCGGTTTTTGTTGTTTTCGAAGTGTCGAGCTATAAGCTCATGCCTTCCATATGAAGTGTGTTGACAATGACTCAGTTGTGGTTGAAATTTGAAATGAACCGTCGAAACTGTCTCGATCGGAAGAAATTAAATGAATGTTTTCCAATGTTATTATAATGTTGATAATTTAGTGAATTTGTAATTTTGAGATGTAATGAGGTCGTAGGAGTGTTGAGTTACTTTCATCGAAGAGAAGTCGGCGAGCTGTGTTGCCTTAAGTAACGACAAACTTGTCGTAAGTTAGTGTTGAGTTATTCCTTCCAGAAATTTGCTGTGTTGATTGTATATTCGTCTTGAGCTGACTTTGTTCATGATGCGATTATGGTGGATGAGGCATTTTGTACGTGTGACGTCTAGGAATACTAATTCCTATAGCTTGAATTTCGGGATATGTCGAGTTGTGGAGTCTAGTCCAGAAATTGTGCAATTGATGATCAATTACTTGGTAGATGTAAGGTAAGTCAAGGTCTTCATGAAGTTGAGTGATGCGAGTATCTCTTGAATGTCCTGTTATGATTCTGGCTGCACGATTTTGAACTAGTTGAAGTGTACGTAAATGGGTCTTTGCTGCATGACTCCATGTAGGCATAGCGTATAGCATCAGAGATCTGACCATCATATAGTAGATATGCAGTCTGGTTTCTATGGGTAGGATGTGACTATGGAGCATTGGATATAGATAGGTTAGACGTTGAGTAGCTTTTTTTGTAGTGTTCAATATATGTTGACGAAAAGTGAGTCTTTTGTCTAGAGTGATTCCTAGATATTTGGCTTCAGATTGAAGGTTGAGATGTTGATTTTGCAGCGTGAGTGGTGCTGGTAGTGTTCCATATCTTCTGGTGAAATGAACTACAACTGTTTTGTCCGCGTTGATTTTTGTCCTCCATTTTGTGGCCCATTGATCTATTTGTAGGAGGTGTCGTTGAAGTTGTAAGCTGGCATAGTTGAGGTTGCTGTTAGATGAGAATATGGCGGTATCGTCTGCAAAAGTTGCTATGGTGGTGAAAGGAGATGTGGGTATGTCTGCTGTGTAGAGGTTGTATAATAATGGAGATAAGACTGATCCTTGTGGGACACCAGCTGTAATTTGTCTAGAAGTGGTAAGTGCAGATCCAAAGGAAATTCGGAATGTCCTCTGCTTGAGGAAAGACATAATGAGTTTAACATAACTTTCCGGTATATGGTTTATGTGCATTTTGTACAGTAAGCCAGCATGCCAAACTCTATCAAATGCTTTTTGGACATCTAGGAAAGTGGCTATAGTATGTCCGTAGTTATTGAAATGAAGAGTGATATGCTCAGTAATTCGAACCAGTTGAGAAGTAGTATCGTGACTTTGTCTGAAGCCGAATTGATGTGATGGAAAGAGTTGTAGTGCTGTAATGTATCTGGTAAGTCTTGAGTGCAGAAGTCTTTCAAATAGTTTGCTGATATGCGATAGTATACTGATGGGTCTATAGTTCTGTGGATATAGTGCATCTTTCTGAGTTTTGGGGATCATGCAGATTTTTGCTTCTGACCAGGCAGTTGGAAAATGTCCTGTAAGGAGAATAGCGTTAAAAATATTGCAAAGTAATACTATTGCTTTTCTTGGAGCTTCCTTGAGTGAGGCTGCGTTGATGTTGTCCAGTCCTGGGGCTTTACGGGCACTTAGTTTGCGTGCTGTTTTTTGAACTTCCCTGGGTGTGATGAGATCCTGAGTTGGGAGCGGAGAGTTGAGTTGTAATGATGTTAAATATCTGTTAACTAAGGTGATTGTATCATTATCATATGGCTCGGTGTTTAGAGTAAATTGATCCACCATGAGTTCTGCAAATATTGAAGCCTTGTCCTCGTCAGTATAGACAAGTCCATTTGGTCCATGTATTGGTTTGGATGAAGGAGCATTTTTCCGGCTAAATACTCTGCACAATTTCCAAAATTCTTGGTTAGGTTTTTGCAGTGATTGTAATTTGGCGTTCCAATGTTGAATTTCAATTCTTTTGATACGGTCGTGGATCTGTTTTTGTAAGTTATTAAGTAGTTTTTTGAACTGAGGATGTCTGGTATTTTGCCATTGTTTTCGTACTAGTCGTTTAAGTTTGATCAATAGTTGCGTTCTTTCTGCTTCTGGATTGAGTTGAGAGTCACGTGTGAGAGTATGGGTGTTGATTGATGTTGCTGATGAAATGGCTGCAGTGAGAGTGTTGACAGCGTGATCAATATCTGTTGCTGAAGCTAGTGGTATTTTCAGGTCTATTAAATTGTTTAGTTGTAGGCGGTATGAATCCCAGTCAGTTATTTTGTTTGGCGGAAGTCGTGGTTGGTGAGGCCTATGGATGTGTTGTATGTTGAGAGTTACTGGATTGTGATCGGAGTTAAGATCGTTAATGGAATGTGGGCCATCAGTGATGTTGATATTATGATGAAGCGTTATGTCCAGGACATCAGGTCTTCCTCCACTGTAAGGAAAATGCGTGGGTTCTACTGGTGCTGTGACTGTAAAGTCAATGTTTGAAAGGGCAGTTTCAAGCTCAGTACCAGCTGCGTTGGTGAGGCGTGAGTTCCATCTTGGACTTTTAGCATTGAGATCCCCTGCTAATAGTATATTTTGATTTAAATTAAATAGTTTCTGAAGATCTGCTGCATGCAGTGGTATTTTAGGTTTTTTGTAAACTGCAATTAAAATAATTGAGGAAGTTTGTGTGAACAATCTAATTCCTGTTGCTTCTATTGTTTGTAGATTAGGTAGGGTGAGCGGTTCATAAGGCAGATGAGTTTTGATTATTATTGCTGTTCCACCTTTTAATCCTGGTCTGTCGTTTCGAATTACGTCATAGTTGCGGATTTTGAATTTGTGAAAATGCTTTAAGTGAGTTTCGTTAATCATTGCTATGTCTATTTGATGTGTTTGTAGAAACTGCTTGAAAGTAAGATGTTGATTATAAATACCATTGGCGTTCCAGTGAAGTAATCGTAATTCCCTGTGGATTGCAGATTTATTGTGTGCCATCATTGAATATATCAAATAGGATTGTGATGAGTGTGGTTAGAAACGTAGTAGTATCTTGAGCTGAGACGAGCTGCGTAATTCCAGCCTTAAGCTTGTCCAGAGTGGAGTCTAAATTTAGACCTTGGAATAATGGTATTATTTTGGTGATAACTGATTTAAATAAGTTGCCATCTGGAGTTTTTGTTGTATTTGTTGGATCAGGATTGGAGGTTGTTTTGGTACGATTTTTGTTTTGAGTAGTTTGGGCATAGGATGTGTTTGAAGTTGCGGTATGTTGCGGTGGTTGTTTTTGTGCTTTTGGAATGGTTTGATCATTGCTGTTTTGGCTTCTATTGTTTGCTCTGGATGCCTTCAGTGCTTGGAATGCTGCACAACCTTGGTAATTTGCTGGATGGTATTTTCCACAGTTGGCACATTTAGCTGGCTGGAGGCGATCCTTTTTGGGGCAGGTAGAGGTGAGGTGAGATTCTGCACATTTTACACATCTGGGATCCAGAAAACAGGTTTGCTGGCTGTGTCCAAGACGTTGACATCTGAAACATTGGAGGTATTCTCTTGCTTTGTAAGGTTCAACTTTTATGTGATATTGGCAAATGTAGTCTAAATTGTAGAGTTCCTGGACCTCAAACGGTTTTTGTAAGGTTGCAAGAAATAAGGGAAGAAAGATCTTCTCATTTGTGGTCTTGTCTTTACCATGCATTTGGGTTACAGAGATGACAGGAAAATTCATGTCTTTTAGACTTTGATGAATTTCAGCAATTGGCGTATCAAAGGGTAATTTTCTGATGACGACCTTGATAGGACGGTCTTTTTTGGGGACCTCAGTGGCAAACTGATACTTTGCTTGGATACAAAAATTGGTTACCTTTTCATAATCAGAATTAGTTACTAGTTGGAAACGAATGTAATCCTTTCCGTGTTGTATTTTAGGTTTGACTTGGCATGTGGCTGACAGTGTTCTAGTAAAGTTGAATTTGTTTTCAACTCCATAGATGAATATAGGTGGTGGTTTTGCTAGCGAAGGTTTTGTTTGAGTTTTTTGTCCTTGTGGCGGTTTTTGCAATGTAGGAGAGTCATTGTCTGCAGTTGTAGCGGCTAAGGTTTGATATCTGTTCGTTGTGCTGATGGGCGTCACAAGTTTAGTCAAGGAGTCCTTTGGTTTGGCAGTATGTTTTGGATAAGTATATCCTTCAGTGTCCATGTCAACTTGTTCTTCAGTAAGTTTGATGCCAGTTATGTTCGAGCGTACGTGAGTCTTGAAAGGAGGCGGTAAGCCAGGAGTCTTTATTTCAGGAGTGGTATCTGGTGTTGTGGATAAGTCTTGAGCAACATCATCTTTTACAGTGTTGTTTGTTGGTACTGTATCCATTAATGGAGGAAATGGTTCCATATTGTTCCGATTCATGGCATGAAATGAATTGCGTTGAGCAAGTAAGCGTGATCTTTCTCTAGTCTTAATTTGAATTGCACGTTCTAGAGCTTTTCGTCGTTGTTTACGTTTTGATTCTTGATCAATAGCATGTGAGGTTGTTAGAGGCATCTACCGGTCTGCTGAGGGAAATACCTAAAAAAAGGGGGGGGGGGAGCCAGAGGTTGGTCACCACTAGAGATGTGCCGAACCCGGCTCCTTGAGACCGGTACTTCTTGAAGGCTTTCAGAGAACTTCCACCTCTCTCTTTCAGATTCCACGGGAAAATCCGCTGATTCTGTTGCCGGCGACAGAGCAAGCAAACAGCCTACGAAGGAAATCAATGCTGCGACAAGTGACACGAGCTCCGCATACATCAACGTCCTATTACTCACTTGACTCACAGCTATAGAACAAACAGAGAAAGATTCTTATCATTTATTTTTCATTCTTAATCGTAGTTTGGATTCGATGTATTTAATCAAATCACAAAATAATGATCGTTTAAGTCTGGTTCCAATTTTTTGCAAACTAATACATCTGGCTTAATAAAGTATGTTGGAGGTCTTTGCGTAAACACAAATTTGGCAATTGCCCAGCATTTAATGGGTATTGTAAATCTTGCGGCCTAGAAAGTCATTACAGTAAATCAAGGTCATGTTAAGGTCCACGCAATAGATTTTCTAGAACATCTGAACAAGATAAAGTTAACGTGGTACAAGATGAGCAAGGTTTGAATAGTGCTATTAACACATTGCGTGTTGACGATATATTGTTAATTCAAAATAAAACGTCTGAAGTAAAGGAAAAATCGGAGATAGACATTGCCCAGTATCATAGTTAATGTGGTAGAGTTTGATGTAACTGTAATGTTGGATCCGGGATCTCGACGGAATATCATCTTCTCACATCTAGCGAACAAATTTGGTTGGCTTATTTCATTAAGGGAAGAACTGGAAACTTTACAGCTATTGAATGGCCGTTTAACTAAAGTAATAGGTCGAGTGAATATCACGACTGTAATTAACAGAAATAACTTTTTCTTAGATTTTGCATTAATTAGTGAGACATTCGACTACATTATTGTGGGTCGAGATGATCTTAATTTAATAACTCCACAGTGATACAAAACGCTAATTGCAATAGAATTGCTAATTTCAGAATTGGGATTTATTACATAATAGGTTAGATGAGTTACAGGAATATTTGGATAATAATGCGAAGAACTTTGTCGCAAAAGTGTGAGAGCAATAGAAGATTTGAGCATCTCAATTATTCAACATCCTTCCGTGCTACACGCTAATCTACAATCCTCACACTACAGATTTTCCAGTATTAGTGCAGTTAAGATGGACAGGAAAATAAAGAAAATACTTCCAGACTCATACACCACCGTTCCTGCAGTTCCTACTGTCATATGTGATTCTCATACGTCAACCGTTAACCCCATTTATCCAGCTTCTTCGAGTATTCCTATAAATGCAGCAACAGACTGGCTTGATTCTGTGTACACAGCAATTACAAGTGAAACCGAATCCTCTGATGAGACGATATCATGGGCAGCCTACCACTCCGAAAAGGATGTGAACCATAGTATGCCAAAATCCCAACACGCATTATTACCTTCACTAGAGAAAGCCCTTCATTCTCCAGTGATGGTTCAACATGCCATGGATATTGTTTCATCAGTAGTTTCACACCTTAATCCTCAGCAGACACCAGTAATTACAGGTAATCAGCCAGTGTATGCCCTGATGAAACAAAAGCTATGGAAATATCCAGAGAAATACGAGTATGGAGAAGACAACATTTTGGTGATGAAGGGGAACTTCATATTGAAATGGCTATCATGAGTACGATTGAGACTTGGTTAGAAGAATCGGAATGGGAAAAGATATTAGTCAAGGCTGATGTCACTACATCAGGGAGGGCCGAATCTCTCTTGAAAGCCTCTCATGTTAAAATAACTCGATATGCTCATCAAGTATCAGCAACTGCTCTGTATATTCTTCAGTGGGAAGTCTATAGTCGTTACTGTGAAGCCTCTAGTGATCAAGATATTACATTTGATGAATGGCGTAATAAGAGAATAGGTGAATCGTCATAGTTCGCGTTTTGGAATACAACATTAGAACTTGAACTCTTGCTGCTTCAGATTGTGAAGATTGTACGGCTAGTAAATTTCAGTATATTCCTTGACACTCTTCTCCAGGTTTGTCCGTGGTTCTTTGCCTGTGACCATGTTCACTATGCCAGGTGGATTCCAGTATTCATACATAATCTTCTTTAATTTCCAACTAGACATCCCCAAGTGTACTCCGAGTTTCAGAGAGGTTATTTCTGCAGTAGAAAAAGTGATAGGGCTTTTTCACATATCGCAGATGATCATCTACATGAACAAAATAAGAAAATCGTGAAGACCGATGGTGGTGCTCTAGATATGTTTAATAAACCTTCTTCCCTTCTGTAATGGATGGTGGCTGACCCAGCAATCGCAAGTATTATTTCTGACTACGAACAAGAGGCACGTTTAATTGATAAGACGGGTGTGAATACAGAGCATAGAGAACACACACACGTGTTGGATTTGCGGTACCGAAAACACTTCGCAGATGTACTAGAGCAATTTCGTGAACAAGGACACCCGTTTCAAGAAGATAGTCTTATGACAGCTATTAACAAAGTAATTATGTCAACTTAAGCAAAGGTGTCTGTTCGTGAGGCAGCAGAAGTGGGCAAACAGCAATATGATACATATGTAAGGGAAAGGCTTACCGAACTCAACAAATCCATACATGATGTCACAAAGCGAAACAATTTGCAGCTCTTCAAGTTGAAACGAAGCCCTATTTTTTCAAACAAAAGGAAAAAATATCTTTTCTGCGCCATGACTCGAATATTCTTTGAAAGCTCTATGTTGCCTATCACCAGCGTTCTGGTGACATCGACGCCTTCTTCGCACACAAGAATCATGCCTATCCACCATCCATATCTGAATTTGGACGATTAAGAAAAACGCCCAGCAAGTCACGTATCACCGAATGCATGAAGAAGAAAGCATCTCCAACCGACACCCTCACTGATGACTTACCCAAGGCAACTGCAGTAATGCTTGATGCAGCAGCCGTAGTACACATGCTGCCACCATGGTCATCAAAAACATTTGCTGATTATGCTTCTGGCGTATTTGCCTCCTATGTTCAGCAACGATTAAGACATGTGTCAAGGCTAGATTTTGTATTTGATAGGTATTTCACGACTGCCTGAAAGCGCCTGCTCGTGAGATACGTGGCTCGGGTCAAAAAAATTTAGTGCGCCCAACGACTTGAGTGCCAAAAGAATTCAACAGCTTATTATCAGTAGATGAAAACAAAGAACAGTTATTTCATTTACTGACTGACTTTATAGTGCAGACAGAACCTCATGAAGAATCAATTATATGTTCATACGATGATGTGGTAAAAACTTCTTCAAATGATCTGCTTACAAGCACAATATCGCCAACCACCCATGAGGAAGCAGACACAAGACTTTTACTTGTCTTGCTGTCGTGCTTGTCGTGCTGCTGCTGCTGGCCATGCTCATATTATGATAGTGACTGTAGATTCTGACGTGGTAATGTTAACAGTGTTTGCATATGACTCTATACCAAATTTGGAAGAATTGTGGATTGAGTTTGCAGTTGGAAAGAAAAAGAACTACATTCCAGTTAATGCTATAGCCCACTGCATGTCATCAGATATCCGTAAAGGTGAAACATTCTTCTATGCTTTTACAGGGTGTGATACTGTGTCTGCACTTGCAGGCATTGGTAAAACGACAGCATGCAAAACATGGGAGCAATTTCTAGAAGTAACTGATGCATTCCACAGACTATTAGAAGATAACAGTTTCAATCAAGATCATGATTTTCAGCTGATTCAGCGGTTTACGGTTCTAATGTATGATAAAACTAGCACCTGTGACAAAGTTAACGATTTGCGACGAGTGTTGCTTACGAAGACAACAAAGTCAGTAGAGCATATTCCACCAACTGAAGCAGCTCTGATTCAGCACGCAAAAAGAGCAGCTTTACAGGGAAATATATGGAGACAGTGGACTGTCTGCAACCCTGAATTAAAAGGTCCTGTTCAGTGTGGCTGGCAGAAGGCGATTACTGGTTATCAACCCCTATGGTCTACTATTCCTGAGGCATCACGCTCCTGTGAAGAACTCATACCATGCGGTTGTAAGAAACAGTGTTCATCAAATTGCAAGTGTGTAAAGCATTTTCTCCCTTGTACAGCCTTATGTGCATGCGAAGTTCAGTGCTCTGGGAATAACTGATGCTCTTTTTTCCCCATTGTATTAAGTATGGTAATGGATATTACACGGAAACAAAGCGATCTGCAGACTTTTGTCCCTGACTAGTATACTTGGTAAAAACAAAGTGATATCACGTTGTACTTTTTTTAATATTTACATGTAAAAAATAAGAAAATTTTTAGCGTAATGTAAGAAAACTAATTTCAGATACACATATTGTTCCACGTTTATCTTAAACATTAAAGTAATCACTGTTTAGCATAAGCATGCTGAAATCAAGATATCCAAATTTTGCACTGAAAATATTGTTTTGTTAAAGGACTCTGGTCTCAATATCTGTTCCCTTTTATTCTCTGTTTATATTTTCTTGTTCTCCTAGAAGTTTTTGGAAGTGTTTGTAATTCAAGATTTCTGAGATATTCTGATTTGTGAGTCGGTTGTGCTGAAATGCAAAAATGTCAGGAAAAACTAATGTAAAAAAGATATTCAAATTTCTCCATGAAGATATTATTATTCACGAATATGACTGGTATAATTATTTGTAGTGCTTGTGATTCCGGTTCCAACGGTACATGGATCAAGTCTGTAGGATAAATAGTTTCTGCATTATGCACATTTGAAATATTTGAAATTTCTGCACATTCGTGGCTCTTACCTTATTTTTACGTCAAATATGTTCTAAAAATTGAATATGTCAGGAAGTAATAAAGTCACAATAACCTATTTGGTCTTGTTAGAAAGATTGTTTTATAAGCTACAATATATGCAATGGGTATTCCCATCACATGTGAACCCGTTGAGTATTGAAATGTAAAATTGTGAACTAAAATGGATGAAAAAATGAAAATATTCCAATTTCTCCATGAAGATTTTATTTTACGAATATCACTGTGGTATAATGATTTGTAGTGCTTGTGATTCCGGTTCCAACGGTGCATTAATCAAGTCCGTAGAATCCATGGTTTCTGAGTTATGACAATTTGAAGTTTCAGATGGTCGGCCATGTTTGTGACGTCACTGCGGTCACTACCAGCTTATGTCCCGGTGTTTTTCAGACCTCCTACAAGTGTACTTTTATGCTGAAAAAATTCCCGTTTGTAGCCAATCATGAAATATTTTCATATTATTTGGTTCGTATTTACTGCACTACTGAAACCTTCGAGAGACTCTGGAAACAAAGAAACAATGACTTCAGCTTTTGATTCGCTAAGAAATAGGACGAGTCTTGCTACAAGAACAAAAGTGTTTCACGTTCCCCGACACGCGTTGCAGGGCAAAAGAAGAAAAAAGAAGAAAAACCCTCAGTTACCAGAGTATTCGGACGTGAAGAGTGAAATATACATTAAATGAAAGATGAGTAAACAGGCTTTATGACGACGTGTAGAAATCTCCTCTCAATGCTTTACAACTTTCCTAAGAAACAGAAACGCTTAGGGTGTAGGGAATACACTAATTGACCATATTTTTATGATATGATTCATGACCATCAATATCATCAACCCCCATCTTATGATTTATGCCCATCAACTAACATATTAAGTTAGTTGAAAAGCAGGTATAAGTTAAGAATGATAAAACCATTGAGCATTACATGCTATCTATATTTTTGGTTGATTTGCTTGTGATAGATGTTCAACAGCATGGTGGCATGGATGATAATAATGTAGTCACCAGCTTGTGTTCAGTTACAGATAAGTTTTCATGTATTAATTTGTAAGATAGATAGTGGTTCAAGATAATCTTGTTTCTCTTAAGTTAATACAAACAATTGGCTACTATCGATGGATGAAACTGCTCAATAAGATAATGCACTGGTCTATCACATAGCATTACAGATAATTGGTGAAATATCATTGCATTCTGTGTTTCATGGAAGGTTGTCCGCTTTGAATTTCAAGGTTACAAATATGTTTTAGCACATCAAACATTAGGCAGAATTAGATGAGCCGCATTAATTCCTAACTGCACAGCTCAGATTCACAGTCAAATGCCGTTTCTTCCCATGCATTACAACTAAGTTCATGTAGTTAAGATTAATAAGTTCATGTAGTTAACACAGCAATTAGAGGATAGTGGTAGCAGATTCAAAAATGATTATGGGACCATTAAAGATGAAACGTTGTCAGGACTGAAGAAGGTAAGATTTGTATTACACAATAATAATATGAATCTAGAAAGACAAGTTGATTTACTACAAACGGAGTTTACTCAAATTATTATTTCAATGAATAAATTAGCATCTAGATTACTAGAAAAGGATATTAAGTCTACCGCCAGTAGCACTAACACAGAACCGGATCAAAACCCCTTTAGCAGTACTAGATCTAGAAATTTTCCTATTGGGCAAAGTTAAATTTTGCCACCCTTTCCGTCGTTTTATAGCCAAACAACACGACCGGCCGACGCGACGGCCACAACATTGTCTTGCATCACGTGGCTTACTTCTGTTGTCTTCTCTGGAGCCTGTCGTGGCATCACTATTATTAACTCCAGTAAGGCTGTAGACCTGCCTATCTGACTTGAATCGCGGTTTTAAATTTTAAAGATGAAGGTAGGTTGTATGGAGTAACATAAAAATGTCTTAGCGCGCCAGTATTAACATTTTGGTCACGTTTAGGTCAATTTCAATTTAATAGGCAGTTTTACTTCCTTTTTTAGGAGCTATTATTATTTTTATTTTTAGCTGCTTGCCGGCTCTAAATGTGCCTCCCGGGGCGTTTGCCCCCTTTACCCCTAGATCTGGCACTGCCATTTATAGTACACAAAAGTACTAGCAATTTTTCAATTCTAATGGACAATAAAAAGTTAAAGGATGAGCTAATAGATACACAGGAACTAGTAATATGAACGGCTACGGAGTTTCAGTATGAAAAAGTCACCTCTGCCGGTGGTGTCATTTCAGTTTTTGCTTGAGAAGGGAAATCATTTAGGAAATACATTATATGATATTTCAATGACAAGATAAGAATTAATAGCCAATTAATACCGCCTTCTATACTGTGGACATATCATATGGAGCTCGGTTTCTTGAGTTGGATACTACTAAACAATCCAGATTCAAGTCCTGCTGGAGGCAGAAATCTTTCATCCGTTGACACTGAGGTAGGCTAGTAGAAGGAAGAGACTTAGTAAATAAGTTCTCACCGGAATAGAAAAGAAATCAGCTTTGAGTCTTGTTGTGGGTAACAAAAACTCCACAAGACCTACGAGATCACCTAATTGGCATAATGTCACAGACAAAGTAAACACTATGGTGGCAAAATTCTTATAATGATGTGATCCCACAATTTGAATAAAAATTGGATCTACACATCGAAGCAGGCCTATATTAAAAACAAAACTATTTCTGCATTGAACCCACGAAACTGGGAAAACAAGAGCAAAGACAATACCACTGGATTTCCTCTGAACGAAACAAATTTTTCCGCTCTCTCTGAGAAGAAAGACAAAACTTATAAACAAAATTGAAAAAGAAACACTTTGGCCACCATAACTTTTCAGGAAAAGTAGAACTTGTAGTTAGACAAACGAAACTCTACTTCTAAAACACATAATGAAACACATACATAGTGGCTCACCTTTGGGAAGTAAAATGCTCTGAAACCTAAACAAAATCTAGAATTTAAAATTCCCTTAAAAATAGTAAAATACAATAAAAAATAAAGAAAAACGGTCAAATCTGATATCTATATATACGTCCAGTCCAACCACAGCTCTATTTCCTCACACACACACAGGGAGAAATATGAAAAGGAATAGAGTTTTAAAAAAACGAAAGGACTTACTGTTTAGGTAGTATTAGTCCAACCACAGCCACTATTATTAAAAATGACTACTTGCTATACCTAGCACAAAAAGTGATAATGCTTGAAATAAAAGGATTAGTTATTACAAAAAATAAAATAGGACTTATATTACGCAAGTTGTGCTGTCCTCGGGCAATTCTACAAACCAAAGTCGGCCATATCCGGAGCCAAATGACTAAAAAATGTCTAGGAAAGAAAACGCAAGAAGAGGTCTACTAACGCTCATATAACATTTCTAAAGAAAATACATGCTCAAAGAGCAAATTGCTGTGGTTTACGGTGCTGCATACTACAAGCACTCAAACGTTGGAAGTGCGTAGAAAATTAGCAAGGCAACGAGACAAATCCAAAGGGAAAAAAATGGATTAATATAAAAACGCGAAACCTAAATATCGCAATGTTCCTGTCGTACCCGTTTATAATTACGGGATGATGGTAGGTAAAGCTGAATAATATACGATTGTAGCCCACAACCAGTTGAATTATAAAGATTACAAGTTACTTAAAAGACCATTCGGTACAATAGCTATTTACAATGTAACTGTTACGCCTAACCTAATTCTTCTCCGGCGCTGCCTCGTCATGAGTTAGGGTCAGCACCATCACAATGGATTAAGTGCTTATCCTGAAAGCCCCGCTAACAAGCTCGGCGAGGGCTAGGAATTTCTCCCAAGTGCAAGCCTCTTGAGAACGGACGAGGGTATATGCTGAGTTGGTAGACGGAAGACACCGCTGACAAGATCTGCGAGGGTCGAGAGTTCGATCCCAGTGCAGCCTCTGGAGATCGGGTAAAGTAAGTATGAATCGTTCCAAGTGAAAGCCTCTTGAGAACGATAAGGTTGAAAGGAAGGCCCCGCTGACAAGGTCTGCGAGGACTAGGAGTTTGATCCCAGTGCAAGCCTCTGGAGATCGGATTAAGTAAGGAAGGTAGTTCCAAACGCAAGCCATTTGCGAACTGGAGGAGGAAAGGAGTTGACCACCCGGACGAGAGTGATAGCTCTTGTTTTGATGTGTAGCTTTTAATAGCCATGATTTTTGGTGTCATCTTTCAGGTCCCTCCTCCTGCGACGCTGGTTCCATCTACGTCGCTGCTAGTGTCATTCGGTTGTCATCTGCTTGGTGTTGATAGTAAACATTTGTACTACATGTTTGCTTGTCTTGCATTATCTGCACACATGTTTGTTTACATAGCATCACTTGTAATACCCCTGTGTTTAGGTGTGAGTGTTTGCACGTGCTTATACACGCGGCTCGTTACGATATTTTCAACAAAACAGGTGCGCACCAAGCAAACACATCAGATGATTCAACCGAACACATTATTCAGAAGAACGATAAGCAGCAGTGAAACAGTTCAAGAAATCCAGTTACCACATCAAAACTCACTATAAAATTCTATCGGCCGTTTAGATATTTTAGCAAACACTGCACAATGATGGGTTTGCATTAATTTTCAAACAGTTGAAATCACACCTCACACAGCACATCATATTCCTCTTTAACTCCCGACATTTCAGATAAATTCCTGACACATTGTGAGTGCGCTTGGAATATTCCTAACGAGTATATTATTTGTCATCATCGAATTAATGTGTAGGAAATATTCCTCACATATTCCCAAAGAATAAAAATATTCAGAAAGAAAAATATTGTTCTTCTTTGTGCCAAAGTGTTCAACAAAATCAAATTTTTGTACTACAATAATTCACAGGTGCCTGAAGTAGAAATAACTAATAGATATATTTGAAGTGAAATATTCCTAACATGAAAGTCCAGGAATAAGGAAGATAGATACAAGTAGAATAATATTACAACTCGTCCGAAAATATTAGGACGGGTTTTCATGCTTTCGATTGCTGCTTGCGTTACATGTGTCAACCGATTTTCTTACGCTGAATTTTCATGTCCACCCTCACCGCCTACGCTGCATGAGATATTCCTGAAATTAAACCCATTTTTACCTTAAATTACACTAATAACTATGATTTATACAGAAGCCCGACGATAATAATATGATCAATAATCAATGACCAATTGATACCAACTTGTTTCCATATAAAGTATACTCTATGCAATGGTCCATAGTATCAATATGTTAAATAATTACAACCTTCAGGTAAGTGCGCTTACTTTATGAAAACCCTTTAGTGACCACACATTGGAATCTATATTGGGGTGCTACCTTACATACGATAAATTCGATGAGAATTGGAGGTAAATATACAATAGATATGTGAGATACTTCAATCAAGATGCTCAGCAGTGAGACTCAATCCCATGTGCCCCTTAAGTACCACCTCGGAGCCCAAAACGTCACCAACGCTTGGACAATGCTTCTTATGAGTAAGTTGTTTGGAGACAAGCTAAATGGACGTAACATATGGTTAAGAAAAGTTCTCGACTTCCTCCTTTCAAAGTTTTTTTTTTAAAAAAAACAGACATATGTTTTCTTCTCCGCTTTCCCATCAATCAATAAATCCCGTAATTAATTAAAAAATCAGTAGATGACATCGATAATGTGAGATGAAGTTCACACCCGGCGCGCATTTAGATTTTGACAGTTTCCCACAGTTAATACATTACGCTGATCTTTGAAGAACTGTTGTATCGTCACATTTGACCTTTTTTCCACACAAACTGCAGCTTAAACCCTTGAGCGGATGAGAACGCAAATTGGAAATATTGTCATATAGGGGACTAACCAGACGTTTTTAATTGCTGCTACTTAATAGCGAGCCATCTACCGGTGTTTTCGAATGTCATAGCTGTCTTTTTAATCTTCGCAGTGTTTTTCAGGACATGAGGAAACCTTGTGCATCAGAGATAGATGCTATAAGACTAGGTAAGAAAAGGCACGCTTTCTATGAAACATTACGCAAGTAATGTTAAATATAAATATGAGTGAGGCCTGTGTTTTGAAAACGGTAAAGTTTTATAGGAGAAAACCGTGATATATTTGTTGGTTAGGATAAATATCCTGGGATATCTATCTAATGATTGCTTTATATAAAGAAATATGTATTTATATGTGAAAATATATATATTACTAAATATGAATATAGCTATATACGAGGCTATAGCCAATACAGTTTACATATTCGGTTGAAATTTTAATTCGTAAGACGCTGAAATATGTTTGTCATTGGACAAGAAGTGTCCAAACCTGTTTTTAGCAGAAAAAAACCTAGTGAAACAGGAAAAGAATCAATTAAGCTTCTGAGGGTCGTATTTAGCTATAGGTAGCACGAAAGTGACATTTTAACATGTAATTCAAGTAGGAACGAATATTTGAATTTTATAACGATTTGTCCTAGAAATACAAATTTAGATGTAATCTATCGATAACAAGCGTTGTATTTGGTTATGTTGAATACGAAAAGTACATTTTAGCAACCAGTTCATGTAGAAATCTACTCTTTGAGATGCCATATAAAGCTGAAAATAGAATAATAGTGCCATATTGTGGAGTACTTAATACCAGAAAGGGTCGCTTGTTTAGATTTGATCCGAACAGAACTGCTTGCAATGAAATTTGCTTAATATTAGACATTAAAATACGTATTTGAAGTAGATAGAACGCTAAACAAACACGAAATGGACTAATTCAGTATGGACAAGGGACATATTTCTTTATATTTAGCAGGTAATAGACAAATGTACTTGCACAATGATGCATTAAATGAAGAATAAAGCTAAATTAATCAGAGGTGTGAGTATTTTAGGATTTTTACCAGAAAGAGAACTCCTCGGAAGCGTAGATAAACGATATCTAAGAGGAAAAAGCACTTGATACATATATTTTAACAAAAATTGTATGTTTGTGATTAGGTATCATGAAAATCTGGTTTGATAGTTCAAAGACACGGTGACTGCTTGCTTGAAGATAATATATAGGAAGACATCTTGACTGCTTGAAATTTAATATATAGGAAGACAAGCGGCTCTGAAGTACACAGAACACATATCTGAACTACTTTGAATGAAATCGACATTACTTAGGAATGAATTTACCGGAGAAAGACTGCTTGAAAGCACATGAAGACATTATTTAAGAAAAAGAGACTGTTTGCTCTGGTATTTCAGAATGTGATTCAAGTATTTTGCACCTACAATTAAAGTATAGATGTCCTTTATACGATATGGATTGGCAGATCAATGCTGATCTACTTTCCTGACACCTTCTAGGTAAAATATCGAACTCTAAAATGTCTTTGTTTCTTTTATTAATGAAATAAACTAGCTACAACTCGGTTTTATGATATTTGTGTAGTATATGCACTTGTATGAAAGAAGATGATATGAACTTGTATGGAAGAAGAGAAAAAGAGAAAAATAGAGATATTTCACTTCTTTAAAAATCGACAGTGTGGTTTATACTTACTAATCCAACTGTGTTGTTACGATTTTCATCGTTCTCTGCCATTGCCCTTATTGTAAACAATGTCTCGTAACTGTACGGGACACTGGCTGAAGCTTGCTTATCGGATGTTGGAATGACCCTTCCCGCATACACCAGCTACTCTGAGGGCCCTTGAGAAAACACACACACTGACAAGACTACCACACAGATTGAACATTTCCAATAGTGATGCTAGGTCTACCCCAAAGTAACCCTATACTTCTCCACCGAAACGCTACTACTAGGATTTTTTCTACTCTTTGACTATGAAGCGGGAAATGAGAAAAGGAGGAACAGAGAGAAAGAAGGAAAGTAGTCTTATGTAAGATATTAGATTAATATTCTTTGTGTCATAAAATCCAAAAAGTTGTAATTTTGCAGTTTATATGTATTGAAAAACTATATATATAAACTATACATGTAATTTTGCAGTTTATATATATACTGGTACAAAAAAACTGAGGTTTTGATTATCTTCTACTACAGATTAAGAGGAGACTAAGTGAGGAAAACGAATGGAGTGCTGAACATATGTACACATACGAGTGCTTATATATAACAATGGCATTAGATCAATACTGCTAAGCAGTGTGTCCTAGAGCTGCCAACCTTATGTTAATAAGTGTTGCAAACTCTGAATTATTTATTAATTATATTTTGTTGCTTGAGATTTTAAGTAGTATATTTATTCGACAACAGTGCATTCATTTAATGTTGCTAATTGAAAAAGACTAAAATGTTTCGAACCCAGGAAAATTGTTTAATGAATTCAACTCTTACACTAATTTAATTCCTAATACCCCGGTTTATCTTTGCCTGCGTGTCTAATTTCAACAGATGCACTAAATTTTAAGACTGGCAATTGATAGTTTTTTTGAACGAGGGAAATGTAAGAAAGACCCTGGATGGTGAGTTTCAAACCTAGCTGATCTCCAAGATAAGATCCTGGGATTGTTCCAGAGCCCAAGATAGTCCTGCTAGTATTTTATATACTTCATCTAAGGTGTCAGAGCTGAAATTTGTCAGTGAAAAGGTAAATAACGATTGGTGACATGGTACACAGGATAAGACCTGATGGAGTAATAGACTCCATGTAACGTATCCCGAGCTCAACTTAGTCACTAGTGTTGCTTCACGAGCCACCAACAGTAGAAGAAGTATGGAGCTTCAACTTTACAATTTATCTAAGATATCACAGCTGATACCTGGCCACTGTTGGAATTGTGTATAAAACACAAGAAGTAATGAATAAAGTTTATGGAACTCCACTCCACTACCTATAATGCATTTTTGTTAAGATGGGTTGCATAATGCTTAGAACAGATGACTACATTATTAATGTTATTGTCCTTTTCTTTTAAAAATGCTTTCCCTATGTTTCGCAGGGTTGTATATCTTAATGAACGGCAAATAACAGGACACAAGATAATCAGATTGTTAAGCGAACCGAATAAATTGCAGACAGGGATAATTTTCCTCGACTTAGACCATTTCTGTTATACCATCAAGAATGGAAAATGACAATTTCCAACTATACTTTTACAGTTGTAGGTATCTAACAACTTCATAGGTTTGTGAAGAAAATATACTTGGCATTTACTGAATCCCGCATAGATTCGACCCAAGTGTTGAATAATTTTCTCTCCAATATAACAAGTCGGTACCAGACTCTGTCTTCAACGTTCGAATACACTTAACCCTATAAATGAAAATGTACAAGATATCTCCGGACTTGCAGTAACAAAGTTGTCACTCTTTTAACTTTCAAGAAGAGAAACGATTTATGTGATTTGTTTAAATATATGGTCATTGCAATAATTAGAACACTCGTCAAATACTTAGAGAAAAGTTTAATTTAAAAATAAGAAAACATTGTCTTATCAGGGAAGATTGAATTGACAACTATAGAAATGCTTTGTGAGCATTGAACATGCGATACAACAAAAAATACCAAACTAATTTGAGTTTTACTTTAGAAATTGTTGTGTTTAGAAAATTGTTTTTTTCGTTTGCAAAAAGCTTTAGTTTTCGATTTGTAAAAAGTTTTCATACCAAATGCAACAACAGTACGAAATAAGTTCAGTTATGAATTATTCGGAAAATCAGCAAACCTAACACGATAAGAGGAAACACGAAACAAACAGCCTCCACTACGCAGGAGAACACCTACACTGTCAGTAGTAATCAGAGGAGTATAACCAATAGTTACAGACGACGAAGACGAATCAGAGCTAAAGAACGAAGGATATTCAGTTGTGATATGTTTCAGAATTAAAACCAAGAAAAGGGAACCAACATATGGTACGAGTTCTAACAACTAGCCATGAAACTATCGACGATATACTCACTCAGAGAGCTTATATCAAAAGGCGGTACATAGTTGAACTATCACACACACCACCTCCGCTTCCACTTAGATGTAAAAAATGCCAACAGTATAACGCACACCATACCGCAAAATGGCCTAATGACATCAAATATTTTTACTGCTCTGAAGCACACAAAACAAAGTATTGTACAAAAATGAAGCAATCTCCAAAGTGTACAATCTGCGGTGACACACATCCAAAATTTAGCTTTAAGTGTACAGCACGACCAATAGCTAACCTACCTTAGCAGTTAATCGCAACCATTTACTATTAACATCACTGTATTACATTGGCTACCATCTACGTCCGTCCCGGATATCCTATCCCGTACAATTTCTTCGCACACGTATCTAATAACTATCTTAACAACTTTCTATGACAGATATAAATATACACAGCCGATCCGATAGAGGCGAAATCGACTTTAATATCTTTATAGAATACCAAAAGCAGGCACCACTCAGAAACTACCTAAACCAAATCGTTCAATTTCTAACACTTCAACAAACGTAGAAATAACTTCAACGAATATAGCAAACCGCAGCACCATAGATAATTGAGACCTAATTGGAAGTGATCATGCACCAATAAAACTTACTCTGCAGTGTCAACGTCCACTAATTGTAAATTAAAATATACGAGCGCGTGAAATTTTAAGATTTGACAAAACAGATTAGGAAGGCTACAGATAATACATAACGACACAACTCACCCGTTAGACCCACCAACCACAGAAGACGAATTATATGAAACCTCAAATAGCACCATCACGACACATCACCAAGCCAGTGACAAATACATTCCAAAACCACTTTTCACCCTTTTCGACCCAAACTTACACCACAATATCTACCGTTAAACAGACGCTCACGTCAATTTTAAAGTAACTTCCAGCGTACACGAAATCAGGAATTATTAAGACTATACCGACAACTTCAATCCACGGTTCGAAATTATATAAAAACATATAAACTGAGGGAATGAGTAAGACATGCATCACGCTCGCCGACACAGCACACCCGGCAAAATACTGGAGAAAATTTAACTCTCTTACAATCAAATTTAACAAAACCACGCATCCTATTATACAAGAGAATCAAGCACTACACACCGATGACGACAAAGCCAATGCCTTTGAAGACTCTCTCCAAGAAATTTTCACACCTACCCCAGCTTTCAACCCTTTCCTACGCCATCCTGCCCAACTGCTAGACTTCTCTTCTCCCATCTACAGCCTAACATAGACCATATTCTCCCAGAACACTCACTTACTGCACCCATCACTCCGGATGAAATAACCCAAACATTAGTCAGTAAACGTCAATCTGCACCGGGCATCGACACCATAACCTATAAACACCTCAAGGAATCTTCCCACTCGCTCATCCAACTCCTTACAATAATTTACACCATAATCTTGCGCACCGGCTTTCCCCCCTAGAGTAGAAGATGTCCAAAACGCTAATGTTCCTTAAACCCCAAAACCTCCTCACTCCATTTCCCTTTATCGTCCAATTCAACTCACCTCTTCACTCAGTAAAAGTTTGGAAAAATCCTCCTCCAACCATTACATCTTCATCTAGACCCTTACAACCTCATACCTCTTCACCAAACTGGTTTAAATTCCAATTTCAACACCAATGACCAATTCCTCCGTCTAGTCAATAGAATCACGAACTACTTCAATACCTCTCAACCTTCCTCCTTGTACTATTTGATTTAGAAAAGGCTTTTGGCAAAGTTTGGCACACAGCAATTATCTACAAACTCCGATCCTTCCGACTCCCTATAACGTACATTTGCTTCATATTTAACCTCATTACAAACCGTCTCGCTTACATATCAACCAACTCCAGCCTTTTACATCCCATTTTCCTCCACGGTGTGGTTCCTCAAGAATCCGCTCTATCATCTTTATTTTACCTACTCTTTGTTGCCGCCATGCCTTCCTTACCTCTCAATATTCAATTATTAAAATACACTGACGACACAGTATATCTCACCTGTAGTAAAACCATCCAAAATATAAACAGAATCATGACAGACGCTATCATGACAGACCTTTACCTCTTGGTGCACTAAGTGGGGACTCTCCATTAATTCACATAAAACCCAAGCCATCGTCTTCCTTCCCCATAAACGTCGCTCACATGTTCAACGAAAACCATCACGTCTCACCTTATCTGTACATCAAAACCCAATCCGACCTTGGAAACAAGTCACACACCTCGGACTCACCATTGATCAACACCTAACGTGGCGAACCCACATCAAAACCTTCATTAGCAAAACGTACCGTAGACTAAACTTACTTAAACACCTTACAGAAACATAGGGTCTAAAACCAGAAACAGTGCTAAATACATATAATGTATTCCTACGCCCGGTTCTAACTTACGGATACAATATCTGGATTGCCGCCGACCACAAGTTTTACAAAAAACTGCAAATACTGGAAAGTCATGCACTACGTATTGCATATACAATAAAACTTCCTAGCCCAAACCAAGACCTCTATGACAGACTTTTACACATTTACTAAACTTCTTAGAAACACTACCATAAAATACGTTAGGAAACGCCTAGTCTTTCATGATATAATGTCACACGTACAGCAACAAGCTTCTACACAGAGACATTCACCATTATCACTTTTTTCTCCCTATACCACTACACTATGCCTCCGAACCACCCTGACATACCATTCATCTCTGTATACACCACATCGATCTTTCCTCATCATATAGCACCATTGTATTCTGCACAGTGGCTATCTGTCTACATCACGATCTAGAGTAACCCCTAGATCAGTAGACCATCATTCATTCGTCTTATTTGCGCCGAAGTGTTGTCTCATCTAATGCAACTCATGACCTTTTAATCATTCTCCATTATTACACAACTGTTTTTACCCACAATTATGATTATGAGGAAAACTTATAATGGTTCAGATTAAATGAATTAATAAAGACTGAAAGATACAAGAAAAATCTCTTAGCCCACCTACCTTTTAATCAATATCCAAATTTCTTTACCCATCCCTTCCCAAATCGAGGGTATAGCTCTCAGGGTTCTAGCCAGGATAGCGAAAAAATCACTGATTGGAATAGCCACCAGGAAGCTCAACTTGATTAAAAAACGATTATTGTTCTCGCTGGCCAATCTATGTAAGCAGGCTCTTTTCTGAAATCAGTAATTGTCTTATCAAAGCTGTTGCCATAAACTAATATGGATGAACTCCTGCCAGCTACTACCAAAGTACCAAGTGCTTTTTGATTTTTCAAAGATATCAGCCCTCTCTTTATAATGATGTATGTACCATTCATTCCTATCGATATATATGTTGTTCCAGTTCTGATTATAATTATTCATCAAAGGTAAGTCCACATTGATTCGTTTCCTTGTTTCTTTGTTCACTTTTATTTATTCTTATTCGGTTGTCATTTGTCCTGTCTAATGCTAATGGAATGTGGTCTAAGGGAAGTCCTCATTGATTCGTATCTTTTGTTTGTTCACTTTTGGTTATTATTCGTTTGTCGTTTGTCCTGTCTAATGTTAATGTAATGTTTTTTTAATTTACTCCTTACTAGCTTTCCTGTCAATATCCGCTTGTCCTCAAATCCTCACTTGCACCCCCGCCATGACGACAATAATCTTGCACAACCCTTTGCTCAACTCAGAGAGGAATGTGCAATAAAAGAGAACACCATACCTAACTTTACCAAACTTCTACATGCCCTTGGTCACAAATTGAATTAAATTTCCTAATGCGTTTATATAATAATAATAAGAAATCACAGCCATATTCAATCCACTACTCCCCGAAGGGAGGAGTTGGTCTACTGCTCCCACGCTGACCAAACGGGTTCGGAGAGGAGAGCCGAAGCTCTCACTGTGATCGCCACTGTCTTTTATTCACTGCAGCTCCCCAGTTGTCCTCACGATGCTGGGTCAACACCGTAATTTTTGAACTCCCACCGGGAATCGAACCCTGGACCGCTCGCACTGAAGTCGAGCGCGCTACCAACT
>JAGDQP010010978.1:0-22895 GCA_022664845.1 Lepisma saccharinum
TTACCTTTGGTATATAAAAGCAAAGCTTTCGTATGGAGAATATTCCTAAATAAATAAATAATCTTCAATATTAAAATCACAGATGCTTGGTGTATAAAAATCGGAAGTTGTTTCCATTTCAACTTTGAATTTTTTCTTCTCTGTGAGATGTTTATCATTATGAGACACAGGAAAGTCCAAGCACAACTGGGAGTTGTGGTACTGTCCATGTGGTTTCGAGAGAGAACATCGACATCAAAAGTGGAAGGTGTATGGTTGGGAAGCAGGTCGACTGGGTCACGCAATGCTGACCGTATTGGGACGGTAACCCAATGGTTCCGGGTTTCATCCCCAGTCCAGTCACATACATTTCACTCTTCAATATTAATACTTTATTATTATTACGGCTCCGCACGAATGTCAGTGAATAAGGAAATATATACAGTTTGCCGACCTGGTAGCCATGAGGGCTAGGGCACTCATCGAACGACTCGAAGGTCTCAGGTTCGAATCCCGGCGAGGGCATGGATGTTTGTGATTGTGGATTTTAACTAGAACATGACGAATAATCGTGACGGGTCGAAGTCAAAAGTTACTACAATTGTCCATACAAAAATCAATTTTATCAAAGATATACAGTGTGTTTTGTCTGTCTATTTCTCACAGCCCTAGATCTCAGCAGTTACAAGTCCCACACTATTGGATTTCTAATATTCTAAAAGAAGGGGGGATATGACTGAGTCTAAAACTGACATCTTTTTCGTTTGCTTCATTTTCTCCATTTCGCTCATATGTTTTCCTATGGACTGTCGCTCCCCCTAGACCTTATTATTTAAGAGTAACACAAAAATAGGCCATATACTTATGAATTACTCATGGCCTGAAACGATTTAAAACTTTGACTCTAAAGCTAGCATATCCCTTTCAATCACTTCTCCATTTGTTCCTTCCATCTAGATCTCAGCAATAACAAGCCACTGAGAAATGAGTCATACACCGTTGAACTCCTTATGGTCTGAAACTGTGAGGAAAACTACGACTTTGACACTAAAGCTGACAGGTCCTTGACAATCGCTTAGTATTTTTCATCTGCATGTTTGTCTGTCCCCCGCCCTAGATCTCAGTAACTACAAGTCACATAGAGAGAAGCCAGGGCGTGAAAGGGTGAGGAAATCTATAGCTTGGTTCTAAAACTGGCCGGTTCTTTTCAATTACTTAGTATTCTTAATCTATATGACTTCCCCTTGTCTCACTCACATAGCGATTTTGACATAATTCAAAAGTGAATCAGCTTATTTTGACAAATGAGACAACTCGATGGAAGCTCAGAAAATCGAGCCAAAAATGTTTAAGCAAGGCACAATCAAGCAGCCTAGTTTATAAGGATCAAGGTTAAAGTAGCTTCACAGGGCAAGAAAGAAAAACATAATGTATTTCACAAAAAAGAAATATTGTTCTGAGTGGGAACTGAGCAGAGGACCAATGACACACCAATCTGATGCCGTAGTCACCAGAGCATGCAATCATACTATCTAGCTCGCTTTCCTAACGGTATTTAAATTTCGTTCATGAGACCGCAAGAGTCTCCGGTGGTAACAAAAAGTGGGAGTTGACGAAGAGTAACTTACGGTGAAACAGTTATAGTACTTATGGAATTTCAGCGCACCAGAGAACAACGGAAATACAACGATATAAAATCCAATTAAATTTCAAGTTTGCCAAGCTTCCTCGCAAAATTGCTCCTTCCAATAAGCTTGTTACAACAACCAGTTGTTTCAACAATTTTGTTTCACTTTGTTTATTACGTTCAACCCAATATAAACTTTGACAAGCCCACAGCAAATGACTGACAAACTTGTTGAAAGCAAGCGTGCTATATGGGTAGTAACTAAAAGTCACACAGAGAAGCCATACACCATTGGATTGAACATAATTTGAAACCGTGAATAAAACTATTATTCTAAAACTGGCAGATCCTTTTCAATAGCTTAGTATTCTCCATTTGTTGCTTCCTAGATCTCAGTAACTAAAAGTCAGACAGAGATGAGTCATACACCGTTGGATTTCTCATGGTCCGAAAGGGTGGTGAAAACGATGACTTTAACTTTTTTGAATAGTTCTTAAAAGAGGATTTGATTATTTACGAAGGCGCTTTGGCGTTGTCTAGAATAAAACCATAACTTTGCTTATTATTATTGCCTTAATGCTACATTTGGCAATGTAATTCACTCTGTTCTCTGCGTAGAAGAGAAGAAATAGCAAGTTGTTGTTTCTGACCTTAGCCGTACCCACATTAAGCGCCTTGCTGGCACACAATATCGCAATCCATTCCTTTTGTGGAGCACTGCACATAGATGAGACAGCGAAATGGCTATAGAAACGAGACGAGACAGAGCTATCATAATGTAAAATATACATCCTTTCGAGACGAGGCACTCTCTAGACAAGACATTTTCGAGACGAGACAGCCTAAATCTTGTCTCGTTGGCAACGGGGCGACTTGTTCGTAGCGACATGATTTACTCGTAGAGAGAGTAGGAATGCCCACGATTCTGAAGGTGACTTGAGGAAGGAGTCAAAATCACTTTCGATTTATTCTTATGAATCACCGAACACTGATTTCGAACAGGGCTTACAGATGTTTTTATTGTCGACATTTGTTGCCATGACATAGGAGGAACTAAGTAAAGAAGAGAAAAGTCAGCTACATAATTAAATTTAGTTATTTTCATTTCCAATGAAGTTTCATTAATACCGAGCGGCAAATATCTTTGTTTATGTTCATTCCATTTTTATGTGAACATTCTTTCTTCACGACAAAGTTGAATAGAATATTTTGCTTCAACAGCAAAGCCCGTCCCTGTATATCTCTCTATACCTTTCTCTATGTCCGTGTGTGTGTATTTTCTCAGGAAACATCCATTCATCAATATATTGTCTTTGGTTTGGATCGTTTAACGCAATAAAATTATTAAAAATACATGAACGTTGAATTATTTTCACTTAAAACTTACTAGAAGAATGAAATTCCTAGAATTTACCTTTGGTCATTTCTTGGACATTACAGTATAATTGCAAGAAGAAAGTGTCTAAAATGTCTTCAATTATAGCCTCACGAAACAAGATTCTTGGTTATTATGGAGAAAAGAAAAATGTAGCAAGGAGTCAAATTTCAATTGATTCGACTGCTAGTTGCGGAAACATAAACATGTTTGACACGGGAAGATTTATACTAGAAGCGGAAAATAAAGAGTACTTGTGAAAAATACGTAACAGTGAATATTATTTATTTATTTAACGATCTCTGGATACAATTCGATTCTGGACATTTAGCACTAGATATATTAAAAATAATAACAGGGGAAAATATTTCCGAAAGAATCAGCTTGGCTTTATTCAAGGTACCATCTCAGAATTTCCATGACCTGATGGAGGAAAACTAATAAGAATCTCAATCAGCTTGGCTGGAACCGGGAATCGAACAAGGGTACCCTATTACAAGCCGGTCACGCTAACGACTGCTCTGTCTCTTCGAAACATATAGAAACAACGAGATGGAACCAGGGATTACGCGAGGATCTTCAGCTTAAAAGGTGTAAATCCAAAGTTACGGAGGTGTAAGTAGAGTTTTACAGGGTTTATTTCGATTTTTAACAGTAAAAGTTTTAAAGTTTACGTGTGTACTCGAAGATTTGGGGGGTCTGTGAGAATCCCTGGATGGAACTGAAGGCATGAAATGATATCGTTGAATAAGTATGTGGTGCACAACATTTCTGTAGAGAAAATATGAACAAACTTGTTATGATCGCAGCGGTGCAAGAATTCCCCTTAATTGAAAGCTGTCTATCGAAGCCCCCGTGACCAAAGTGTTTAAGGCAGGTTGTTACTACTATTTTTATCACCGTTGAATCCAGGGACAGTTAGAACTTTTACTTTTTCTCAGTTAAGTCGGAACGTTTAGCTCTTGTTCTCTACTGATGGCAAATGATGTTCAGAATCCAAACAATAGAAATCACGGTGGATTTAATTAGCGAATGTAAATGATATAATAATAAAGCAGAGGTTAAGGCTAATAGGAACCAAAACTATTACTGAAAATCATCAGTAAAATCTCTTACGAATGGCCTAAACAAACCAGTGAGATCCTAAGGACGGGACCTAAAATTTCTGGTGAAGTGGGTTCCGAAGAACTGAAAATAATAAACCCCACAGACTTGAATATGTGATTAAACCTATAGTATTTTAACATTTTTTATACATCTTAATTGTGACCGCACACACAGATATTTTACATAACACCAATCTCGCGAAATAATCTTTGATGATTAGGATCATATCCATTTGTCTCTTCCACTTTCAGGGTGCAGAATAGTAGACATAAAAGTGGGGAACTATACTACAAAGTTATTTGTTGGATAGGTTTGTGTGAAGTGTTAAAATCAACGTTTTTTGGTTGAATAAGCCTTTGAAAAGGCTGCCATTAAACAATTTTATCAACGTTTAAAGCACGTACGTGCTACTGGGGCTTATGTTGCGGAACGGGCCGCGGCGGCTCAGTTGGTAGAGCGATCACCTCTGATGCTATGGTCGTCGGATCGATCCCTGCTCATGCCATGTGGGTTTTGTGGTGGACAAACACCGTGTGCGTGCGTTTTCTCAGGGTGCTCCCGTTTCCTCCCATTTTCTTCATTCCACCATCATCCATATGGCCAGAACCATAGTTCCCTAAAGATCTTATATTCCAATTCAAAATTATGTTGTAAAGCCTGTCTACGCGGCACTCTAATAATCATAAACATTGCTTAAGTCGATGTAAGGGTACTATTTCGAATGTGATTTATTAAGCCGACACCGCTTACTTCATTATGTGTCGAATAATTGCATCATTTGTGACGATGCAGCCTTAACTTGGAGCGCCTGTAGCTCCGAGATAATGCAAAACTTTTAATTTCTTCAAATGAACATTTTTGTTGCTTTGATAATAAATACCTACGGAAGTGTGTACCATTATTTCGGGAACAACATTATATACATTTCAGTGTGTATATTTTCGACTAAAGTGAGTCTTTACTCGTTCTCACTTTAGATTAATGCCAGGTTACATTAAGTAGGGGACATTGTTACCCTTTTTCCTTTCCTTTCAAACATTGCTGAGATCAGCTAATTCACAGAAAGTTGACCTAAAGCTATTTATTTCTGCTTTATTGATCCCTGTAGGAAACACTCACAGCGAGCAACTACACAACATATTCATCCCAAAAGGATTTCATGATTTCTTTAGCAAACCTAAACATAACACGTTTATGTGTTCTAGATTACGAAACAGCAGTAATGAGAACTCCACGCGAATGTTATTCTGGCTGCTTGAGGCAGAAATCCTTGACAAGAAGATGACATCACAGATCTTCGACGATAAAATCAGCAGAGAATGTAATTGGCTAGCGAGACCTTCTAGTGTGCTGCTTGAGTCAACGGAAAGGAATGTAGGAGAAGGGGGAGGGAGAAGGCAGGACAAATATCTCATTCATGGCCAGAAGTGGATAAGCGATAATCTTCATGCAAGTTGGGTTGCCTACGTTGCCGATTTTGCATTTCAGCAATTAAATTCGCTCATTGTACTTACTAATCAATGCAGAAAATTAATCTCTACTTAGGTTTGGGTTTGTAATAGCGATCAGCATTGCTTTTTTATATCGGTTCGTAAACATAATATTCCAGTTGTGACGAGAAGCACAGATGAAAATGGTAACTAGTACTTTACGCTTGGCTTATTTTCTCTCCATAGAATGCGTTGTCATTTTAAATATTTAGTTACTTATATCTTTTAGAATACTTTATATTATGACACCATAACTTCTTATGTGTGTTTATATTCGCTTACTTATTCTTACGTATTCATATATTGAGATATATATATATAGTATGCGATACTAAATATTTACTTCTATCTCTTCATAACTTGCAGATGTTTGTCACATCCCCATTGGAATTTCCTGACAAGTTAGCTAATAACTTCATATTCAAGCGAAATGTTGTAAAAAATACAGTCGCTTATAATATGGTGTTGCATTCCATAGTAAGTTCCCCAGATCTGAGAAGGCTAACAGTTCGCCAGCGTGAGTGCTTGTATCCTGAGGAGAAACACTTAGATGTTAGCCCTATCTACACTAGAGTAGGGTGTTCAGTGCAATGTAAATTTCAGAACGCTCTAGAATTTTGTAAATGTTCTCCACAAATGTTCTACAACGAAGGTACGTACAAGTATTAAGACTATATATTAGATTGATGAGACTAATATGCTTTTACTCGAATCTTACGTAAGGATTGGTCTGATCCACTCTCCCCATTGTAAGATAAAGTGAACACAAATTGAGCCCTCTTCATCTTAAAGTTATATGCAATAATTGAACAACTCATTGATTTGCACGAGATGTAAACCGGAAGAAAATTTTATTGCTCTGACACTTTACTTTCTCCCAACAAAAGAAACTAATTAATTTTTTAAAATCTTTAAACATATAAATATTTCCATTAGTTTTGCTTTTAATGTGTAGATGATTCTCTGAAATTTGAGCGTATGGTTATGGGGCTTGACGTCACCAAACCATGAAATGGATTTGAAATATTTATCTGTGAATACTGTCATTTTTACAGAAAAATATGATTTACTTTCTTTTATGGTGCATGATAGACATTTTGTTTCTGAATCGAAACTTATAAGCCATCGAGAACCTAGACGTCAATCCTGAGTTTTTAAACTTTCGTTAAGCTTCGGGCTAAAACTTGATGAAATGCGTATGATTTCGAAGATCATTATAATAATAACATGATACGTTACTAGAAGTATAAGTTTTTCCCTTAAGTAATGTATTTTTGCACCGTGAGGGAAGGAACTGTAACATACCTGGAAACAATACAGTTAGTCAGGAAAATAGTCTCCATCAGACTCCACAACACTGTCAACTGTAAACTTGTTGTTGAATCCTGCAGTGAATGAAGTCACCGGTTTGGAGGCAAAGAACTTTGTCACTGTTCGTCGCACGTCATCCTCATTTTGCAGTGTTTTTCGTAAAGGAGATGTTTGCAAGTTGTAAAGAAGACAGTAGTCTCTTGGTGCCAAATCTGGTGAAAATGCCGGGTGGGAGAGATTTTCCTAGCACATACCTCGATCTTAACACATGTCCCCTTTGCCGTGTGTGGACGCGCGTTACCACCGTGGATGAGCACACCCTTGCGATTAACCAGAGTAGGACATTTATCCAACAATGCAGTCTATAGGCTTTCAAGCTGTTGACATTAGACATCTGCATTGATGATCTGCTTGCCTGGTAAGAGCTCAAAAGAGCCCACGGATATCCCACCAAACACTCAACATAACTTTGCAGAGGTGGAGATCTTGCTTTGGCACAGTTCCTGCGCCTCCCTTTAGGTATCCACTACATTTTCCGTGAAATGCTATAGTAGAGGACCCATTTTTCACCCCCTGTCACCATTCTCTCCAGAAATGGCTCACGTCTGTGACGGGAGAGCAGGAAACTCCAGATGTCAACTTGCTGCTGCTTCTGTTGAGGCGTCAAAGCGTAGGGTACTGATTTTCCCAGTTTTGACACGTACTTAAGGTCCTGCAGATGACGAAGAACTGTCGAATGGGTGACATGGAGTTCTCTGGCCAGTTCTTTAAAACTTTGCACTGGATTTGCCTCCATCGTTGCTCTCGGGGCACCGTTGTTGAGCTGCAAAGGTCTCTCTTATCGTGGTTTATCGGTGAGACCCCAGACTGAAACCTCTGGAACCACCACTACTAGCTCTTTAGAATATAACAGCAGCGTGATCATATACGGCATTGATGTTTCGTGCCTCTGCGCTGGCTGGGCGTCCCTGGTGAAATTCATACAGAATGACATAGCTTATGTACTCATTCGACACTACCATGATCTAACAATCCACAAATCCGAAACGTGGAGTACGCCGATCTCATTCTACATACTGCTGCACAATCAAATGCCCTATATTACTAAGCAATGGTGCGTGCTATCTACTTCATTATTCGCTCGTCAGATGGAATCATTACAGCGGTCATCGCATATGCGCCGTTAGTTAAGGACAAATTCGTTAACTGGTGTATGCTTAAAATTTTCAGAATTAAAGTTGAAGATTAATTAGTCTTTTTGAAAAATTTAATAATAATTGGTAATTCTGTTATCTACATAAATTAGATAGATAGATAGATAGATAGATAGATATATAGATAGCCAGTTTTATTTGTATCCCCTTATATCATCCATTTATCCCAAGTGCGCCATTGGAGTATTCCGTAGGAATATTATTTATATATGTATGACTTCTTCTATTCTTTTGTTTTAACCGAAAGTATTTTACATTGCTATTGAAATTAAACATTTCACTACATCTTGTAAGCATACCTTATAAATATACAAAAATTTATCGTAATTGTATTTGCAGGTAGATATGAATTGTGCGATGTGAAAGGATTGGCCTGTATTGCTCGACGACAAGGTGTGTACAACCAAATGTTTATTTTTTCAAAGAAAAACCTTACATAATATTGATCCTAGTTATAAGAAATGACTACGCAGAAGAGAGACCTAAATATGTAACAAAATGAACAGAATATTTTTCCTTGTGACGTGCATAAGTAAACCATCCCTCGAATTAGGGAAAGTAAACTAGGTATCACGTTTCTTATCTTAAACCGCTCTACTAATATGATATTGGATTCTTATTAATAGCAAGAAAATTATATTTTACCTTCCTTGATAGTATCAGGTTTAAAATTTTGGAAACAATTATTTCCATTTTATTGTTTACATACAATCTTTCAAATTAATATCTCTGTTACTTTCAAGAAGTATGTTATAATGATATTGAGCGTCAAGTTCTTAAGCACGTTTAAATTAGATTTTAATCTACATATATAAAATTGAAAATCTGTTTGTTTGTTTGGATGACCGCAATAAAAATCTGCATGCATATTTTAATTCCCCAGATGTGACTGTGTGATCAACTAGTTAAAAATAGTAATTTTACTGGTGATAACACTGAAAGAAATACATTGCTTCCATGTATAATCGAAAACAACTTTGAACTGAATAAATAAATATTTTAAAGGTTTTATTCACGTTTAGATTGATTGTTGTAAACCTGAAATAACTTACTTTTATGCTTTATAGAAAAGATTTTAAGAAAGCGTAATATGTATACAATGGGCAACAACAACAACAACAACAACTACTACTACTACTACTACTACTACTACTACTACTACTACTACTACTACTGCTACTACTACTACTACTACTAATAATAATAATAATAATAGTTGTATTAGTTTATTCGCCATGGGCGACAATACTGGGGGCAGGGGGAATTTGCGCCCCCCAAATCTAGAGTAAAATTTTTACTTGCGGAAGATAAGGAAGAAGAAATTTGACATATTTCTAAACTTATTATACAAGAGTCTTCTTTAACCGAATCGCTATTAACCCAATTTCCGGATTAACCGAATCCGAAAGGCAGTAAAAAATAACATTTGATTTTACTATTTTGGACAAGCAAAATTTGATTTATATTATTAATTATCTGAATTACCTGAAAAATCTAATGTTCACTAGAACTACACTACAGTATTTATATTGTAATACTAAATTCTTACATTTTCGTACTACGCCTATGTTTAAAGGAATGTTTAGTTTACTTTAAAATTTAGTTGTTCATTTAATATGTAGTAGTTTGGTGAACTATGCGTATAGTATGTACCACTGTGTTTCCGCTTGAAATGCATTTTCGTTTAGCCGAAACACCCTTGATCCCATCAAATACGGTTAAACGAAACTTTAGTGTATTTATTATTTTAGTTTTTACATTTGAGAAACTAGTTGCAAGAGCAAACAAAAAACATAAAGTGAAGGATGTCCTGTCAAGTAAATAGTTCGTAACCTGGATACATCCTCCAATATAGCAAGCAATTCAGATCCCCGAACGTAATACTTATATTGGTAAGTGAACTGACAAAAACTAAGCTGCTATTTCGATTAAGGGCAGTATAGCGATACCGGAGTTATTTAAAAATTATGCTTTTATCAATACCTTGAAGACGATATTAGTTGACCCAACTTACAACTTAAAATTTTGGAACGGATTCAACACATCCAGTTGGAGACTTCGGAGGTAGATTTCTAGCCACTAATGTTAGTCTTCTGAAATAATAAAATAAGTACGCGTATTTCAGCATTTTCTCATATATCCATTCGTTCTGGAGAAAAGGGAGTAGGGATACACTTTGTGGACACTCTATAATTATATCATATATATATATATATATATATATATATATATATATATACAATTTCTGAAGACGTATAATGGCATGTGAGCACATTATAAACAAAATCAAACCTCTTCTGTTAATCGTAGCTTATAATTTGTGTTTTGTTTCTAAAAAAAAATACTAATGATAATTATACTTAATATTCGTAAGGTGTTTGCGTCTCTCCATATTTTCGGGTTCGAATACCGGATGGAACATCAATGATTTTTCGATTTTAGATATTTAGCTGCATGAGCAGAAGTCATTAGGTACGGAAATTACCCAAAAAATACTAAATTTAAGTTTTTCATTCGTAGGTGTGTTATATGGCCTCCTTCTACCTACAAATTTTGAAATTATGTTCAATGAAATTATGATCAAACTTATCCTGATTTCTTTTTCTATAATAATCAACGTCCAATAGAAAGGTAATACGGAAAACAATTAGATGCCCATATTAACTGCAAGGTACTGAGATAGGGGTTCCTTTAAAATTAAAATGTAAAAAAGTTGAGGTTGTAGGGGTTCGATCCAGCGTCCACTAGCACACTGGTCAGATGCTCTTTGTTTATATTCCATCCTTAACCAAATTACACTATTAGTGAACAATTAACAAATAATTACATACTTTCACTAAAGAGCACAGGTAGAGAAAAAAATATAAAGGACAGAATTACAAATGACGAAAACCACTGACCTACGCAACATTAGTATACAGCGATATAGTAATTTACATATTTACGTTATCTGATTCCTGGATCCATACTCCAAAATTTTAATGGAAGACCTTCTATATACCTATCTGTATCGCTTATTTCTGGTTTGTTTTTGAGAATCTATATCTGTGCTATTAGCCACATCGAAAATTTCCGATGAGCTGGAGGGATGAAGACATGTTCAATTTCCATGTCATTTGTCTGATACCAGTTTAATCTACCAAAAACAATCTAAAATATTTCCCATGTTAGGGCCGCGGTGCCTTAACTGGTAGAGCGTTCACCTCTGGCGCTAGGGGTCGTCGGATCGATCCCTGCTCATGCTATGTGAGCTTTGTGGTGGACAAACACCATGTGTGTGGGTTTTCTCGGGATTCTCCCGTTTCCTCCCACTTTCTTCATTCCACCAATTTATCTTATCATCATCCATCCGGCCTGAGCCAAAGTTGCCTAAAGGCCTTTAAAAAATTAAATTCAAATGTCCCATGTTAAACCTCTGCTTACACTCCATTAAATTAAGAAATATGATGTCTTGTTTTCCACACTTTTTACATACATCATTTTCACTTATCGTTTTGTTAAATATATTTACACCGCTTGAGTCCAAATAATTGCAGTGAATAAACATTGAATAATAAATCACAAAATTGTCTTTTAAAGCAATGTTAGTACAAATCATAGACCATTTATCACCTATTTTCCTTTCCATCCTGAGGGTTTAACATTTTCGAACAGCCTGTACAAATAGTAAAATCTTTTACTGAAAACCCCCCTATTTGAAGTTTGCCAATTACAACGTACGCGAATTCTATGAGAATATTTACCAACGTTCTCAATGGGCCATGAATTGTCCTAAAATCTATAGGCGTTATATCGACTATATTCTTAACAACTAGCACCAGAGTGTCATAGGATATATTTGCACTATGGTCACATAGCACCTTTACGAAACGATGAGCCAAAGGAGCTTTAGCTTGAATTTGAAGGTTTTTCAAGTTTGCCTCACCTTCCTCTATGGTTTTATATAGAACATTTCTGTTTACTCTCAGCATTTGCTGGTGCAAAATCAGAGTTGAAAAACAATCGACTTTGTTTTCAAAGATCATTTTTGTTTTTCTTTATTATAAATTATGTAAATTTAAATCAACGTTTTTATTAAATATCTTGCGGCACTGAAAACGACCAATATTAGTGTCGAATCCATAGTTTTCGGGATCACTGAGATGAATAGTGACACTCCCGATGTCGTGTAAGACACCCCTAGGGGTGTGAAGGGATGACATGTAAAAATAATCAAACATGACATATATAAGTGTCGACATAGTAGTTTTTGGGTCGCTGAGATGAATTGTGACACTCTCGGTGCGGTGTAAGGCATTCCTAGCACCCTTAGGCCTGTGGTGGGAACGGGTGACATCTACAAATAATTGAAAACGACCAATATTAGTTTCGAATCTATAGTTTTCGGGGTCCCTTAGATGAATAATGATATTCCCGCTCACCTCTGGTCCGTGGAGTTCCCGATTCAATCCCTACTCGTGCCATGTGGTCTTTGTAATGAACAAAAACTGCGTGCGGGGGTTTCTCAGGGTTCTCTCGTTTCGTCCCACTTTCCTCATTCCACCAATTCTAATAGCATCATCCATTCTGTCTAATCCAAAGTTACCTAAAGGCCTTAGATAAGACTGAATTTAATGAGAACTATTTAATGCATCAAATCAATAGTAGATACGCAGATTTGGATTTTCATGTTTCTTCATACACATAGGTAAACTTTATAATTCCATTGAGTATAAAATGATTTTGACTAATTGCTGAAGATATCAAATATTTTGATACAAATACACAAAGTACGTGATGTTACTAAACAAAAATTTGATTTTCAGTTTTTTCTCTATGTGTGTGTGTGTGTGGTTTTTCCATATATATTACAGAAACGAGTATATTTGTTATACAAATTGTAAACTTATAATGTGAATTAGGTTCCTACGTTCTCTTCTAAAATTTCGCTAATCAAAATGAACCAATGAAACAGTTTGTTAAAATTCTAGGTCGATCACTTTCGGTTTGGTTTACATCATAGGTGTATATCATCCATAGGGACTAATATCTACAGTTCAAGCTTACATATTGTTTCAAATTACAGAAGGATTAAAAATAATACACTTTATTTATACTTTTTAATAAGCATTGTTGATTAAAATTATTTTTTTTTAAATCATCTGATGCAAATCGTTATTTAAATTATGATTAAAATCACTTTCATTTAACCTTGTGCCAAATAAAATACCCCAATTGTTTGTTCACTTGCACCTAGAAAATCTGGGGGAAACGCAAATTTTAAAGTTGAAAGTACATTTTACTAAAAAAAATATGAACCTTTATCTATCTAATAGTGATTTAAGCAATTTTTGTATGTTTTTAAATCAACAATAAAGGTTTGTATTATTTCTTGCTCTTTCCTCAATGGTTTTCTTAATCTCGGCGTACCAGATTATACCTAATATTCTCAAATGATATTTGATATTGACGTCATATAGAGGAGCTCTGCTAATCGGGTCTTTCAGTTTTAGAGAATGAGTCCTTTCAGGATTCAGGCTAATTCCAGCTACTAACCTAAAAACATCCGTCATAGATTAATTTTATTTCCTTCTCCGATTTTATGATAAAACTTACATCGTCCGCATAAATTAAGCTGCTTATATGATAATTTATCAGTTTAATACCATATATAGGACGTTTATACCGAAATAGCTAGTGCAGACATAGCGATGGCATATAATTAAACAATGAGCATACACATCCTTGTAAGACCATTTTTTTCAATTTTATCTTAGAAGCTATTTTTTCAATAATTGAGATTTGTACTAATCTGTATCTTTTACTGTATAGCCATTTGAATAATGGAATTTGTTTTTTATCGGAAGTTTCATATGTTCCATGACATTGAATATATATTTACAATTGGCATATTGTCTGGAGAGTCCGAAAGTCAGTTTTTATTAAAAGGAACATGGGAAAAGAATCACCACTATCTGCTTATAAAAGAGTGCCTCGAATATTCATCAAATGAACATATATGGGATTCATATTTGTATACCGCTCTGACTGTGATGGAGAATGAAGAGCATTGCTTTTCAAAACGGTTCACTAGACATGTAATAAAAATATTGGTGTCAAAATTTTGTAAGTGTATCAGTCGACTGTTTAATATAGACACAATTTTATTATTTTAGGAGAATACCAACTATTGTTCCACATCGTTAAGCATTAACACGCTATTTCCTGCATACACAAAATGTGGGTATTGTCTTCACGGACATTTTGAGCTATAATATTACACTTGCTCGCATTGTAGCTACGGCATATATTTAATGTCGATATTTTTAGATTGTATTTTTTTTTCATTGAAACAAGTTTATTTTGAGTATAATATTTACTCGTACAAGACTACGCCGTTTCCAACAAACACGCCAGATACAGAACAATAGTTGCCACACTGTTTTTCTTGTGGTTTACCCATCGTGATCATTGTTTCCCACTTCTGACAGTGAAAAATGATTCTCCAAAGTAAACTTATTATAATAGTGTCTGCTAAACTTGTCCTTTTTACAACGCAACAGAAAAAACACTAATAATACTACCTTGGTTCCCATACGCTTAGCACTATTAATAAGGACGGGTTCTCTAGTTTTTCATAACTTATCACTACTTTCGGAAATCATCCAGTTTTTTCGGCCTTCTTTCTTACGAGGAGATTGATAGAATTCACATACATTGCTTAAGAGTTTTAAACAGATATTTCTAAATGGTCATACTTTCCTGTAACCACCTTCTTCTTCCTCGGAAGATGACGCGTCGTTCTTGAGAGCTTAACTCCTCACCGATGAAGATTCGCCAATACAAACATTAAATTAAAGTCTTTCTCTCTCAACCTTACTTGAAATCACACTTTTTTCTCTCACACTTTCACTTTCGTTCTTTGTAATCTTCCCGTCTTCTACAACCACTGACGGGACTTTATCACATTGTTGTTCTGTAGCACTAAACAACGGCGTACAGTCTCCTGTTCCTTGACAATCTGATTTCTGCTAGTTCTGCAAGTTAAGCTCCTTCCTCTGCAACGGGAAGTTCCGCCACAGCTGATTCCACAAGGTCAACGCCCTGACTTCTTCTGTCTTCTTGAGGCAGCAAAGGAAATATTGTGAAATTATAAACTATATGGGTTCCTCGTTTCCGGTTTGCTTTCTATTATGTACGCTCAGTCCACTCACTCAGTTCTGAACGCTACAGTCAAAATGAATTAGCTGTATGCTGTATTGGTCCAAACGGTAAAATTTGGGTAATTCTTTTTAATTCTTTTAAAAACAATAGCAGTTTCCCATTATAGACCGAAAAACAAATGTTCTTATAACGAAGATGTTAAATTCTCTCGGTAGTTCCATATTTTGACAAGCTTTGCACTTCGAACTCGTCGGGAATTTCATACGGAATAGCAAAAGCTGTATAAATATGATTTTCCGGTATTACAATAAACACTTGAAGTTTGTATCTTTCCCCTTTGGATAAAAAATCACTTGACCTTGACATTCGTTGACTATCTGTTCATTTTCCTCTCTATTGGTTTCAAATAACTTTTTTCTTGTAATTACACAATTCAATCACTAAAATGCCTGTTCTACAACTTTCATATATTCAAAAATCATCTCCTGTACTTCAAATATATTTGCTTGTTTAGGTTGCACCCCAAAGTTAACATTTGCAATATTTTCTCTATGAACTCGGATAAAGTTCATATCACTCACTATACAATACACGAAAACACGCAAGAACACCGAGAAAAACTTCCTTTCAAAAATTCCTTCTCTCACACACCAAGTGCTATCCCCGACCAGAGCGATAGAAAGAAGCACTTACTTCCTCCTCGACCTCGCTAGGACTATAGTGTTCTCGCCACTTAATTACGAAGGCATTGGTAATATTGGCTTCCAGAGATAATATATTTATAGCTAGGATTTTACTGCGGATCATTGACTTGTTGATTTTACTACGAGGAATGTCTCAAAAACAGAGAAATACTTTTGCTACAGTGTAAAGATTTATACCCAACTTAATTCCTCTTTCCGCCATTGCTATCTTTGTCGTCCTTGGTCCAAAAGAGAACTGTTTACTGTTCACAGTATGAAAGAAATATAAACACTAAAAATAGCGATGCGTTCAGTGTCAATAAAGTAACGTTACTGTCTAATTTTAAGCGTAAAATAAGTTAACTTTCATCGACAAAACTCTGTGGACATTTTCAACCCATTTTCAGTTTACGTTAAGCTATTACAAAGAAAATGTTAAAGTTTAAAATGGAGTTAAGGTTACCAATCTTTCCACTAAAGGGCTTACACTATATCCACATTTAAGAGTAAATACAACAAAGCGCTCACTTTCGACTTTTATTTCTCCATAAAGCAGAGTAACTTTTATCCATTTGATGTTTCTACGTTTTAGCATGAACAGAAATCTTTTGTGTGTTACTTTAGTCCTGGAATGAAACACAGCTGAGTTGTAATGTCACCTGGCTCTCCACAGCAGGCTTCGCGGAAGATATATTTAAGTTTTTTTAATCATATAATTTTGCCTGTTTTACAAACAAAAAATGAATTTCTGGCGTACAAATTCCCGAAATACACAACTTCATGTCAGGACGGAAGTGAAGCAAAAGTGACTTCTATTAATTAAATCATAAAACATTGCATCTTTGTAAATTTCAACAAATATTACAGTATGCATGTCGGCACTTTGCAGTTAGTATGGACATTTACGGTATTATTTTGTATATTACCTTTCTATACGATGTAGATTCCCCTAGCAAAGTTTCAGGGTAGATTTCGATATGATCGCATCCTTGTTAGAAGCTTATATAGCAATCTGAAAAATTTTGTTCAAGACGTATAAGTGGATATTTTATAGACCGAATCTTCATTTCCAAATCTATAGACGAAAAATCACCATAATAATTTAAGGAAGAAGTAAACTTACCTTTTAACCCAAATTAAAATTCTCCTTCCTGGAAATCAAAAGAAAAGTGAGAGTTAATGTCTAAAGCTGTTGAGTTAGTGTTAAACAGTCCTTAGTTTTATTTCTTTTGAGAAGTGTTGTGGAACAACAGCTTTTCACAATACGCATGGGTAAAACCTTGAGGTAAACTTACGTCCTGAACAGCAATCACAGAGTGAATAACCTTTTCAAAAATGTTTCCCTGCAGTGCATTAGTGGCCTAGGTGATAAAGGGTCATCTGTCTGAGTGGAAGGCCCGAGTTTGATCATCATACTCACCCAGTTCTTAAAGGGGACCATCAGCATACACTGATATTACTTATTATAAAATGCCCCTTTAGGTTTTATTGGTAACTTTAAGATTTAATACTGTATATGTTTTCCGAATGTGTAATTTCAAGAAGCGTCAGCTAGCGAAGACGGTGAGTAGTATGTTAGATTTTTTTATTTTTGCGAATCGAAAAACAAAGTGACGCAAGTTATATTCCCTCTTAAATATCTAGAACACAACAAAACCACTGGATTCATAACCGCCTAGATATTATTCAGAATAAATAGTCAGGTTTCATTACTCTCTCGAGAATAAAGAACACCAGAAACACAGTTCTGAGCTTGAGCGTGAAATAACCACTCCCCACTGAAAAAACGATCGTCGTTTTTTATGTTTAGCAGTACAGGTTCGCCTGCTTATACTTTTCTCTAGGAGTTTTTTTTCTCTCCGCGAGGGGGAGGAAAACAAAACCAGATTGCTAGTAATACAAAAGGAAATTCATTGCTGCATTCAGTAATCAGTGATGCCCAGAAGAAGTGTAATTATTTGTTTGATTTGATTTACTGTTCGTTCGAAATCAACATACTATTTTAAAGGATAGGAAATACAATTTGCACATTTACAAGAAAAGTGTCACAATTCAAAAATGGTTAATTTTCTCTTTTTTGGTACAAACGCATTAGAGAAGGGTTCCCTTTCCTTGACAAGAATATCACAAGTGTATCTACAGTGGATTCCTGGAAGATAGCAAAATGATGAATTTTCAGTTAGAGAGATTTACCTGCTTTTCTTTAACTCACGATGGTTCAACCGTGCCCTCAAATCTTGCATACTTAATTTAACTCGTTTCACGACATCATACAATAATGATTTTTTTCAAAACGACGTAAGTCGAGTGATAATATGATTGTAACAGTCTAGTTGCTGTTCCATTTTTAATTTATTTTCTCCTCCATTTATGTTTCTTAGTCTACATTTTGTTTCCTTTCTGTGTGTTCTCCTTAGCTCATTCTCTTTGGTTGCTTTTAGTGAGCGTGTTTCATGTTTTTTATATTTTTGTTTTGGATTTTAATCGTTTTCTATCCAGAGTTTCGTTAGTCACGCAGCAATGACTTGGATCTAGTGCTTGTTTTTGATTGGCTCTTAGTCAATGCTTCGTGACTTGGTTTTTGCTGATTTATGTGAATCAGCCTTCTTCTCCGTTTGCTGGGAGAACTGCTCTCCCACGCCATGTTAGTTCAGTTCCAATTTTAATGACTAGAATAATGGAGGTATGGGCTTTCCGTCATCTGTACTTCCTAAGCTCTATCTACGAATGGTAAATATAAACGCCAAATTTTGCATATACTCCGAAAATATTTCGATTGATTTCGTCCATACCGGTAATATATATTAAATCGTAGTACGAAGAATATAACCGATACAAGTGCTACCAGGACTTTTCAGCGACATCATTATTTCGAAATTTCAACTCATTAAATTTAATATTTTGTTTTTGAGATTATTTGTCAAAATGTACAGTATGTTCAAAATTTCAGTATGGGGCCGCTGTTAACAGAATTCTTACATTACAAGTATCGGATCGTTAGATTTCAATAATCATATGCCAATTTTTAGTCTCCAGTTTCCAAATCCTTTCGAAATTCCCGGTTATCAATGTTGACAGCTACCACATATTTTCATTACTTAGTCAAATTAGCAACATGTCTGTTCGGTCAGTTTTGCGTACCGTTTTTGATGTTAATAGTAAATTAAATATTACGACATGATTAGTTAATCTTGGTTTCAACTCTAGTTACTATTCTCCGATAAAAAGTCTCATTTTATAATATTATTTTGCATTTTCAAGATTTATTCAGAACGTATTTGTATAACGTAGTAATCATCTGTAATGACGTCACGCATTTAATAGAGCTAAATTGATTCTTTCTGTACGATGTATTTTGGACAAAAATTTATTTCGTGTAAGTAACACCGTGACAAAACTTTTCTAAATTAAATAACAATGTTTTCGGAATAATTTGTGAAAATATCAGCAAGATTTATTAATTATTATAGAAATTATGGACATTTATATTTGACAAACCGACTTTCAGTTCTGCTTAACTAATTCAATGTATACCAGATAGACGATTCAAAATTTATTTGTTCCTTCAACTCCACAGTAATTCTGTTCAGATTCTTATGAGATTATCATATCCGAAAGCGTGCATTATATAAGTTAAGTGTAATAAATTGGAATTATGAAATTGTTATATTTTCTCGAACAATCTTGTGTTTCTGTTCAGTGAACGTAGTATAGAAACCTCTCAGTTAACCAGGTACGATTTAAGGCATTAGTTGATAATCCTCATACAGTGTATAGTAATATTTATGATGTGCAGTGAGTTATTTAATGTTTGCCATGATATTCATTGGAATTTAGCTACGAATCGTTACGCGAAGTTGACAGCAATTGATACTAAATTATTTCTGTGTTTCGGTAAACCTATCGTTTTGAGTGATGCGGTTTTAATTAGATTAAGTCGGTTCATAAATCCGTAGGCCACTGGTAGGATTCTTTCGCCAGCTGAGATGTGATAACTTGGGAAAGGAACTATATATTGAATTTCTGGTTATTTCTGCGTTGACATATGAAGTGACTCCAGCGTGTGATTTGTGTGAATAGATATTATTTGCGTTTGTGCGTTATGACACGACGTTTAGATTGAGTTGTGACTGTCATTTGTTAGTGTTTGTTAGTCTTTGTTTCAGGAATTGACATTCCAGACTACAGGTGTGGGCCCGACTAGGTAAAGGTGAGACATGGTCTTTTGTCACCCTATAGACTTCGAAGTGAGTAAAGACACAGTATGAGTCACAGATGAGTTGTTATGCGTATTATCGTCTGAGATTATTCCGCAAGTAAAGATTTCCGTTTTCTTTTTTAATCTGTCGCTAATCTGAACCAGCTGGTACTTCAGAGTATGAACCGACGATCTAATTAAAAGATTGGAGGTGTCGCCTTACCGGTATTTCCTCCCTCGATCTAAATTATTGTTTTTTTCACAGCGATCACAAGGATCTGGAATCCTCTTTCCCAGATATTCTTAAATCTGGAAGGCATTTCTGCGCCGTTCGTCTGGGTTGTAAAAAATGTTTGGAGCTAGAGGTTAGGTTAGATGCGTTGCGTGGGTACTCTATTCTCCTGGCGACTCTATTTGTGTGTGTGATCCTCTTTTGGGATCTTGGGTTGGGGGCGTTTCATGATATTGAATCGTTACTTTCTTATATTACTCTATATTTAAATATTTTAAAGCATATTTTATTGATCGGCTTATCTTATAAGTAATGTAATTTTGTACCGTGAGGAAAAGAACGATAACTAACCTGAAACAATACCATTAGTGAGTAAAATAACTCAATCGTACTGCACAACACTCTGCCACATGTCAACTAGCTGTTGAATTTCCTGCTGAAAGAAGTCACCGGTTTAGGATGCAAAGAACTGAGTCACTGTTCGTCGCAGCTCATCCTCATTCTGCATTGTTTTTCCGGAAAGGTGTTTTCGAGGCTGAGATAAAGACGCAACTGAGACTTGCGAGTTTGCTCTTGTAAGATTTGATTAAAAAGCCCCATTGGGCGAGTTTCTCCCATCCATATTCCTCTTTCTTAGCATAGGTCCATCTTGCCGTGTGCGGGCGGTAGTTATCACCGTAGATGAGGACACCCTTGGTATTAACCAGAGCAGGATGTTTCCCCAACAATGCAGTCCGTAGGCGTTCAAGCTGCTAATAGTAGACATCTACATTGATGAAAGTGTTACGTGGCAAGAGCTAAAAATAGATTATCCCACGGATAACTCGCTCAACAATCAACTTCACTTACGGGGTTAGAGATCCTGTTTGGCACAGTTCCTACGTCCCCCTCTTTGGGTACGCACTGTTGTTTGTATATAAGGTTATGTAGAAGACCCACTTTTCATCCCCTGTCACCATTCTGTGCTTACGTTTACCATAATGTGAGAGGAATTATTTAATATGCTATTTTTGCTACAAAATAATACTAAGGAAGTTACTACTCAGGATAAAGGAAATGAAACACACAGATTGGACTTATCGATAGATAGCTGTTCCTGGTCTATAGCACACAAGCAAAGATTGGAACAACGGCCCCTCTAATGTTAAAAACAATATATACACCGCAACGCAATATACTTGTACCTGTAGCGATGACTTTAGCAAACATGATATTTGAGAACAATGGTAAATACAACTCATCAGACAGGAAAATATAACACGACTGTCATATTTTCCGAATTTCAACACGTACCCAAGGTTCTGCAGACGACGATGAACGGTCAAATGAGTAACAAGGAGTTCGCTGTCCTGTCCAGTTCTTCAACAGTTTGAATTGGATTTGCCTCCGCCGCTGCTCGCAGGGCACAGTTGTCCAGCTGCACAGGTCTCCTTCTCGTAGATTATCGGTGACGCTGGTGTCCTTTGGAACCACCTCTGGCACCTACGTACATGCACAGTAGCCTAACCATATACGTAATTGATGTTTCATCCAGCTGAGCTGGCTGGATGTCCCTGGTGAAATGTATACAGCATAACACGTCGTACGTGGTCTTCCGACATTGCCATGATCAAACACAAGAAACACGTACAAAACGTGGAGTAGACCGTTCTCCTTCTACACGCTGCTGTAAAATCAAGTCTATGATATGACTTAGCTATGGCACGTTCTATCTACGTCATTATTCGCTTTTCAGCTGGTGTCATTGCAATGGTTATCTCAAGTAAGGGATAACCCAGTATCTTAAAAAGTATATACTTCTTTAGCCTAACATAAATATTAGCCTGTAACGATGTTGTATTTCCTTGGCTGCAAAACACTTTAGCTTTTGGGTGACGAAATATCAGCTAACAATAGCTAGAGTAAGGAGAAAGTGTCAGAACACCAAAATAACACGAAAAAATAATAATAATAAAATCTTTTGAAAACATACTTTTCATTAAAAACGCGCGCACACACACACAAATTAAAACAATGTACTAACAAGTAAGAAATAATTTTGTTTTCAAGGAAACTACTTTTTAAAAAAGTCCTATTTATGCATAACTAAGAACATGAGACACGCTCTCATATACAGTCACTTTATAAATTCTTCAATTGACGCACCTCATGCGCTTTTAGTAATGAAGAAAATATTTTTTTTAAGTAATTTTCTTGAAAACACAATTATCTTTTACTTCTAGTACAAGTTGTTGTATTTTGATTTCTTAAGAAAAGAATGTTTTTTAAACAAAATACTTTTCTCACATAGTTTCTAGAAAAAGGTCACTTATTGGTTGAGTCCATGTTTTTGTGTGTTTATTTTTAGCGGGAAAACCGACACAAATTGTTTTTCTCGGAAAAAAAAATTATCTACGAAAGCATTTATTTGATAAAGAATGAAACGTGACACATCTCAAAACAGAAATTATTATTGTCATGCTACTTTTGTAACACAAAATGTCAAACTGAGTCCATATTTCCAATGTGTCTAGGAACAGACAGTTATGCCTTTAGG
>JAGDQP010010978.1:22995-33778 GCA_022664845.1 Lepisma saccharinum
CTTGAAAAAGGAGCAGAAAATAAAAAAGTGCGCAGGTAACCTGATACCTACGGAAGGGGGACACCTGATCAAGCACACGACAACAATGTCACATAAGTAGTGTTGCCACCCCAACACAAACTTATATTTTTTTCAAATGATACTACGAAAACTGTTAATTGAAAATAAATCTTCGAAGCAAAATACGTCTATTGATACCAAAATCGATGCTCAGTGTCGCCAACTTCGGGAGAAATGAAACGTAAAAGTTGGGAAAAGGAGGGCTGGATTGTAGCTAAATGCACAATATTAGATCAGAAACATAAATACGAAGTGAAAATAGGATGTGGTCTTAACAAAATGCCAAAATTAAAGTTCATTACTACCAGCAGTGTTACCACGCGAGACGCCGAAAGAAAGGTCCATTTACAATGCTATTTACGCAAAATGTGCCCCCTTGACAAAAGTCACAAAAATAAACAGGAAGACTCTTTGAGGGTCTAAAAATGCAATGGAATTTATTTGGAAGCGATATCACAAAGCATTCACAAGATATAACAAGAGAGGGAAAAGCAGACAATATTGGAGGGACATTTTTTATCACTCAAGCAGCAGTGGACTACACACGGGGTTGCAAGGAGTATGGCGAATATTGGTCTGCAACCAGATTGCCAGGATGATCGCTTCGCGAAGTACAGCGATGATGGTAGTAATTCCTTCTCATACTATTCGATAATTTCATTATAAAATATACACAAAAGGATAAAAAGATAGTACGTTATCATTGTGCATGCAAGTTACTTTATACATTTGAAAGATAAACTACAGCAGATATAAAGAATAATAAACAAAGCTTTTAGCAAGTAAGATGTTCAAATGCTGTCTCAAACTAGCATTCAGATTACCTCCACTTCAGTACCAGACAGCTACGGAAAGCGCGGAGTAGACGGTAGCGTATTAGACTTTAGAACGTTTATACTTTGAGCAACAGTTAGAGTCCCGCTAGTGGCATTTAATTTTTGTGACTAAACGTGAATCAGTGATAACAAAAATGTTCTGTTTACGTTAATCGCACGCTTATAGACTTTGTACATTTTCAATTAAATGTTTTAAACAGGGTAGAATTTTATTTAGTTTCGTACTGTTCAAAATTCGACTAAACGAACACAGGAAGAAAACTGAACAATGCATTAAGAGCCATTATTTTAAATTGAATATATTTTAAGGTCTTTAGGCATCTGAGGCTCAGGCCAGGATAGGGTGGGGGAAGGACTTGTGAAAGGTAGATGGACCCGTGTATACCACCATTAGGGTACCTCAAATGAAACAAAAATGTCTAAAAACATGACCAACAATATGCGTCATTACCGAGATATAAGCTGCCGAAAGCGTGGAAAAGTGAACTTTAGAGCGTGATATGTCCAAGATCATGAACAGTTGAATAGCGGTGTCAAGGTATCCTTAAAGACTTCCAACCAACTCTATCCAAAAATGCATTTTACAAAATTGTGCAATGGGTGCGCAAGGGATTCCCCAAAGGAAGTAGGGGATTACCGTAAATCATTTGAAGTAAAAGTTGATATAAATAAGCATGAATGGGACTACCTTGCAGCAAGTAACAATAATTTGTTTGGTGCAAATCGATATCTGAAACAGATTTCGTTTCCGGATTGTTTTTCTTTTTTAAATAATGCTTGGTTGCATAACAAACAAGAGTAAATATTACAGACATCGACGAAAGTATGCTTTGTGTGTTACAAATTACACTAGTCGTCATTGCACAGTTGAAGAATTGTGACTACTTATTGTTATAGCTTACGTGAATCTAAAAGCTGAGCACAGTGGTCGAGGGGTGCATTATGCATTAGGCTTCTGTTTATAATCACAGAGGTCCGGGCATGAGTCCCGAGTTGTCCAGGATAGATCTTCGTAGGACTTAAAGGTTGAACAGTGTGACGAATCGAGGTGCGCTGATGTTCTTAGTTACAATAATGATGTGTACAGTTTACATAATGTGCGTAAGTAGAATGCGCAAAAATTGCATTCAGGAACTAAGCAAGGCCGAGCGAGCTAGCTCAGGGGTAGAGCGTTGGCTTCAGGTTCGAAAGGGTCTGGGTTCGACCCAACGGTCTAGCATGCTGACTGTGCTTTACCAGAGGTTTCCCCAGTCACAGCAGGCAAGTGCCATAATGGTAACTTCAAAATAGTCCATGGGTGACACCTTCGCACATCGTATTCCCATCCTATCCCGGCCTGCACCAGAGATGCATAAGAAACACAAAGACATTAAAAAACCATTAAGGTTATGGTAAATGTGCAAACAACAATAGACTTTTGGAATGTGCAATAAAGATCGTGTGCAAGAGCTAAGCCGAATAGAGACTATCTGCAGTATATCATGATGACTGTTACAAGAGTTAAGCCGTGCGCAGATTTTTCATCACAAGGTGGGTAACGGGTGTACCTAAGTGATGCGTGGTACTGGGTTTGAATTACAGTGTATGCCCTGTCGTCAATGGTCAACAGAACGAAGTCAGTGACGATTAAGTAAAGGGTATTGGACTGACATTCCCTGTTATTGTTATCAACATACATGAAATACTCATATTCATTTGGTATCTTGGAAATGTATTGTCTAACAAATAAGATTGTAAAGTAAGTAAGTAAGTACCATCCTTGTTTTAAAACCAAAAGTAGATCAGCATACGAACAAAATGTGCCCAATGTACTAATTAGGCACTGAGCATCAGTACGTACAAGCAAATATTAGGTAACAGAAAATAAAACAAAGATATTCGTGCTACAAACATGGAATGAACATAAAATGATGAAACGTACAAAACATACAATGATAAGTAGTCTATACAAACGCTTGTACTTCGTGCACTTTTATATGTTCTATCGACATTACAACAAATGTTCAAAATGTCCACAATTCATCATAATACAAGAGATTGCGTGTCGAACAATGCTACTTTGTACATTACGTAGCATTTCCCCATCAATTGATGAAACCGCTGCATGAAGCAATGGAACTAATTCTTCTTCTTCACGTGTGGATCAGCGTAAATTAGACTTTTCAGTTGAGGCCACAGAAACAAAATTCCAGTGGAGTTAAATCAGGCGACCTTGGTGGCCATGCCATCGGACCACCATGACCTATCCACCTGTTAGGGAATGTATCATTGAACCGTGCTTGAATGATAGCACTGAAATTAGCAGGTGCGCCTTCATGCTGAAACTAGATACCATTTTGGTTATGTAGTGGAATATCGTCCAGAAACTCTGGTAGAATCTCGTGGAGGAAACGCAGATAGCTATGTCCTGTGAGGCGTGGAGGGATTAGGTATGGACCTGTTATATGTTGACGTGTGCTAATAGTTGGGGCACATTAATATGTTCAATACCCTTTACTCCAGGTGCGGGTGGCATTTAATACATTCCGTGTTTAATGACGCCGCTCTGGATAGTTCTCAGCATGTAATGTAGCAGCCTCACCAGCATTCCCATGACATTCTCCGAATATCATGTACATATCACATTACTCGTTTAATTGAAACGCCATTTTACTTCTATGCTTTTAACGTCACTTGAACACACACAAATACAACACTCACCAAATACAGCATTCACTGAACGTCCCTCTCAAGCACTGTTTTTCGAGGAAACGAACTGTTCAATTGAAACAAAAGTGATCTTCACTCCCGGATTTGTTGTGCTCTGCCCACAATGAAACAAACTACCATCAAGCAGTAGTGAGCAACTGTGATAGGCACAACAGAGTTGGTGATTGGAACAACTTGTACTAGTTAGCATTTGAATATGACTTTGTTTATAGATGTTAGGTATCTACGCCCAGACCGGTATAGGGGGGATAGGTTGTGGGTAATGGACTATTTTGAAGGTGCCACCCGCCACGTCCCTGCGGCGACTGAGGAAAACTCTGGAAAATCACAGTCAGGATGTTCACCCCCTGGATCGAACACAGACCATTCCGAACGCGAAGCCAACGCTCTACCCCTGAGTTTGGCTGCTCGGTCTTGTTTGGTCCCTGAATGGCAGTTTTGTGCATAAGTAACGCACATTATGTGAACTGTACACATCATTATTCAAACTAAGAATATCAGCGCACCTAGATTCGTCACACTGTTCAACTTTTAAGCCCTAAGAAGACCTACGCTGGGCAACTCGGGATTCAAGCCCGAACCTCTGTGATTACAAACAGGAGTCTAATGCATAATGCACCCCTCGACCACCGTTCTCGGGTTTTAGATTCACGTAAGCTATAACGATAAGTAGTCGCAATTCTTCAACTGTGCAGTGACGACTAGTGTAATGTGTAACACACGAAGCATACTTTCGTTGAATGTCTGTAACTTTTCCTGCTGTTTGTTATGCAACCAAGCATTATTTTCAAAAAACGTTCCTGAAAAGAAATCTGTTTCAGATATCCATTTGCCGCAAACAAATTGTTGTTACAAGAATTGCTGCAAGGAGTCCCATTCATGCTTATTTGTATCAACTTTTACTTCAGATGATTTACGGTAATCCCCTACTTCCTTTGGGGAATCCCTTGCGCACTCATTGCACAATTTTGTAATTTGCGTTTTTGGATAGAGTTGGTTGCACGTCTTTGAGGGTACCTTGACACCGCTGTTCTACTGTTCATGATCTTGGACATATCACGCTCTAAAGTTCACTTTTCCACGCTTTCGGCAGCTTATATCTCGGTAATGACGCATATTGTTGGTCATGTTTTTAGACATTTTTTGTTTCTTTTGAGGTACCCTACATGGTGGTATACACAGGGTTCGTCATTTTTCCATCACCCGGTATATATATATATAATCCACCAGATTTTACTTTTATATTTGGCTCGTATGTTGGTAAATATGGAGCTAGATAATATTTCTCTCCAAGATGAACTACCAATTCTTAACCCTTTAGGTCGTCGTCAGGCTCATATTGCTTTGTGAATCCAGTTGGACGTTTTTATAACCATTCTTTACCTTCTTTAGTTGGTCTTTTGTAACACTCCATCAAACCAAAAAAATATGCGTTTTTAAGTCGATCGTTACTCATTGCACCTATGAAACTTTTGAGTCAATTTTTGTTATTTTAAAATCCGTCAACACGGAGATGGTTAGAATCTAGATGCGGACTGTATGCCGCAATCGTAAGAAACACTTCATTCGTGCTTCATCAGTCGGCTTCTATAATTGTTTCAGGTTACGATTTCCGAAGTCATGTTTTCCTTTCTCATCTGTATATTTCACTATAGACTTCACTGCATCGTTAGCTATGATTGGAGAGGAACCATCCAATATATCAACTTTTGTTTGGGGAGATATAACTCTATTGAACTTCTGTTACATCATATTATGAGTATCCTTATGATGACGAAGGAGTGATCATTTCCTCTCAGTTTCACCCTTTTCGTAATGCACTTGTTTCTCACCTACTTTTAGGTTATCCAATTCATTTTGGTGTGTCTGTGTTACTTCTGCAGCTACACTTTCATAATAATTTCCACTGCTTAATGCCCTCCATATATCCTGCTCAGTATGCAAAGTGCATGCGCAGTCAGGCATCTGCACCTAGACTCAAACACCTCTAATTAAAAATAGGATGATAAGAGATTAAAGATTAAATTTCTATTCAGGTTACCTGGTAAAAGAAGACATTTATCGAGTATCAAAATAATTTAGATAAATACAAGCTACTCCGTTGGACTACTACGCTATGCAACATTTTTACAAAACCACTTTGTTTGCCATATTAATGATTCAATTGTTACAATTTATTCGCAGTTCTATTTCAGATATTCTAAGTATAGCATATCTTCGGGGTGACCTGTATGTTACATAGTATAGTGGACTAATAAAATGAAATTATAATTCAGAATGAGTTCAATGGATTCACTTTGGCATTTCTAGGGTTAAAAGAGTATCATAAATTACATTCAGAACTACGTAAGAAGTATTACAAAAATTTGAATTGTCTGTGTTAATTTTTACACCGAAAGATTTGGAGTCAATTTTGGCTCTCTTGTGAATCTATACTTTTTTTCAGTTGTCACTTTTTTTCCAAATGTGCAAATTATTGCGGATCTGAAACACGGTCAAGTTTGTATATGATTTTGAAACCATCACCTTACACTAAACTCAGAAGTAAAGCGAAATTATTAAATAGTATGATATATTTAAGAATAAGGGACCAAACCGGAATCATGTTGGCTGAGAGGTTAACGTGCTCGTTTTATGTGCGTGTGGTCACGGGTTCCATTCTCTCCGCGTTTCATTGGACGAAGTGACTCGGAACTCACATCACCTAAAACTGTAGGTCCCGCCATTAGAAGCTTTCCAGTTCGTTTAGGACGTTAATACCAATTCAATCAAGCAAAACGACCAAACAATAACTTGAACCTAGAGTTTGTTTGCGTTAAAGTTTATAATGTGGATAAAATTATATTGGTCTGGTTTTCATACTTATTTTACTTCTTACTTACTTACTTACTCTATAGCTTACGAAACTCGCAAGTTCATCACCGCGGTAACAGGCGTTCACCACAGGATTCTATTCTGGGCAATATCAAGCCAGTTTCCATCACAAACATCAATTTCTCGAAGATCCCTTTTAAAATTGTTTGCTTAACGTCTTCTCGATCTTCTCAATATTTTCTTTCCAACCAAGATGGAATGGAAGTCTTCGTTTTCCTTCCATCCGAGCTACATGACCTGTCGATCTTATCTGCAATTTCATTATTCTTACAACATCTGGTGAGTCCTACAGTCCGTGAAGTTCTTCATTGTGCAGTCTCCTCCAGTATGCAGTCATCTCCTCTCATTCTCGATCGTATATCTTTATCAAGATCTCATTTTCAAACAGCTGTAATTTATATTCGTCTGCTAGGGTTGTTGTACTCCAACTTTCGCAACCGTAAAGTATGAGCGGCAGAATAACCGTTCTGTAAATTTTCAATTCCAACTTTATTGATATTAATTGCGAAGTTAAAAGTTTCTGGACTGAATAAAAACATACGTTGCCCGATACTAAAGAGACTTTCAATTTCTTCCTTCACCTCGCTTTTGCTTGTTACATACTCTCCCAAGTACTTCAAATTGTTAATTTTATCAATGTTCTTATTCTTAATTGTTATGTATCTAGTGTCGTTATTGCCGGTGTTTGGTTTGTTATAATGTATTTTGTTTTCTCTATGTTTACCTGTAGACCTATCTCATCGCAAGTTTCTACTAAGGCCTCAGTGTTACTTTGTAGTACATCTATCATCATCATCATATTCAGCAGTTTCCTATCCACTGCTGGACGAAGGCATCCCCCTTTTCTTTCCGCATATCTCGGTCTACTGCTATCTTCATCCATGTAGCTCCAGAACAAAGCTTGATTTCATCTATTCATCTTGCATTTGGACATCATCTCGGTCGTTTCTCTTCTCTAGGAATTCAATGTAGTACATTTGTCTTCCATCTCTTTCTTTCCTTATTTAATCTATATCATCCGCGTACACAAACAGCTGATTCAAGTCATTCAACGTTAGTCCCTTTTTACCCTCTTTTGTTTTTAAAATAGCATATTCTAAAGCAAAGATAAACACCAACGGTGACAAGATATATCCTTGCTTCAATCCGTTGCGAATCTTGAAACTATCTGTCATATTATTATCTATCCCTACTCTGCTTATGGTGTTGCTCAGACACATCCTCATTAGTTGAACCAGTTTTCTCGGAATTCTAAACATACCAGGACATTGTATAACTTTTCCGTTTTGATAGAATCATAAGCTTTCTTTAACTTAATAAATAGTTTGTTAACATTCCCATTGTATTTACATTTCTTGTCTAGACTTGTCTCAAGGCGAATATATGGTACAACGTTAATATATTTCTTCTAAATTCACATTGGTGATCTCCAATTATTTTATCTACGTATACGCTTAGGCGAGTTAGCAGTATATTACTAAAATATTTGTAACATGTTGGAAGTAAAGAGATTCCGCGGCAATTTCAAAAGTACGATTAATCGTCTCTTTTATAATCTTAAACTATTTTTTAGGTTTTCCATTATTTTGAAAGCTCCTCATTTCTCTACATAGCATTTATCAATCTATGCAGTTCCTTGATTAGTGCTGTTGCTCCCGCTTTAATTAATTCGGCTGGTCCTGGTGATTTGATGTTTCTAAATTTCTTTATCCACAATTCGACCCCGATCTTGCTAGGTCCGGGTATCAGTGGTTGGGTGGTAAAGATTTCATATTCCTTTGATTATTTTTCGTTGTGTACATTAAGAAGTTTGCCGAATTAACTTTTCCACTCATCGATAATTATAATGGGATTTCCGGATTAATTTCTAATCATCCCTAATCCAGGTTGGTAAATTTATCTTAACGAGTTTATCCCTTTTGTAGATCTCGTATGTCATTTGTCTACAGGTTCTCCTTTACCTCCTGAATCTTCTTCGTCAGATATTCTAGTTTTTTGTTTCTGAACCTGTGTGTGGCGTTTCGTTTTGCGTTACTGTAGTGGTTGGTATTTTCTTCGCTTTAATTACTTAGCCATCACTGCCTTGCTTGTTTTCGTTTCACACGAAGTTTAAGACATTCTTCATCAAGCCAAGTCTTCATTGTCTACAGTTTCTTTTCACCTGCATGATCTTTCGCTGCGCTCTTTACTGTAACACGAATTGTCTCCCAAATCTTTATTACTAATCGGATCGGGTAAGTTTTTTAACCTATTTGACATTTCGAGTTGGTAGTCTCCTTTTACGCTTGGATTATGTAACCGTTTAACTTCGAAATTAAGTTGTTTTGATCCTTTGCTTTCTCTGTTTGTGATGTATAAATTCCCCTCATTTTTTGGTCACTAACTGATAGTCGGGGTCACCTTCCACTCCTCTGTAAGACCTAACGACCATTATGTTGGTGTGTCTTCATCTTTCTACTAATACGTGATAGATCTGGTTAAGAGTTTCGCCACGCGGAGATACCCATATGTATTTTTGTATGTCTTTGTGCTTAAAGTTTGTGCTCTTTACTAGTTGGTTTTCGAGATCGCGAACATTATCAGTATTTCTCCAATGTTGTTGGTGATTTCGTCAAGGCTGTATTTGCCTATAATATGCTTCCTTCCTACCTATCTTAGCGTTAAAATCACCCAACACAGTTTTCGTATTATACTTCGGTAATCGGTTAAAGGAACTTACTAGCCCCTCGTATAGTGTCTCTTTGTCGTTATCATTAACCACCGCGGTCAGAGTATAGACATTTATTGAAACCGTGTTGCACCATCGGGTACGTTTCGTAACGTACGAATGTACGATAGTCTTTCGTTTACGAGCTTGATATCTGAACCGCCGGAAATATGATGTACTTAATTAGGAAACCTGTTTCGAAATTATGAGACTGTGTTTCTCTGTAGTATAAAGTGTATTTTCCTTGTTGAATGCTATCCTGACCTTCCCACCGGACTTCCTGTATCGCTAATATGTCCAAGTCATACTTTTTGGTCTTGCATACCTCCACCCGTACAGCATCTGTTTGGTTTAACGTTCGTATGTTTCACGTTCCTATTATAACCATTCATATTTTTGTTTTGGGTATCTTCCCCTAGTCTTTATAGATCCCTCTACCAGCAAGGCAACAGTACTGGTAAACATGTCAGTCCGTCCCTAAACATTTCCGGTACCCACAAGATAATTATTTCCAGCCGGGCCTCATTTTTTTTATACAATAAATTTATTTTCCATTTCAACTTACGAATTATTGAATCAAATAACAAAAATAGGTGCAAAGTGTCACGTTAGATTCTCTCAGATTATACACATTTGACGAAAATAAGTAGGTAAATTCAGGAATGATTTTCCGCAATATATAGTTTTTCCAAACGTTACATTATTCACAAAAATAGCATAGAAAGTTAGTATATATTATTTTCTTAATGCAAGACCTACATAATGTTTAACAGAAATCACTCGCTGCGATGTTGTCAATGACGTACTCTCCCGGAACGGTCGTGTAGATGAACAGTCCGAAAGACTGCTCAAGATTGGAGAATCAGTAATTTTCTATCAGAACGATTTCTTCGCCGTCTAGAAACTCAGAAGTGGTGTTTGCTCGCATACCTAATTATTTCCTTAACTCGTCAACTGAGTTTTTAGAGGAAACTGCAAATATTATTTTAATTCGTAAAGCCCCGTGAATTAGTGCAAAGCATCAACTCTCAGTCAGGTTTAATACTGTCTCATGTTTATACCCATACAGTTTTCATTAAAAAGAGGACATTTTGGTAAACCTTTACTGACATTGAAAATTAAAGTCTTAATGATTTATGTTACAAGTTGTAATTAATATTACGCCCCATATTAGTTTCTTATGATGACAGCAAGAATTGGATTTGAATTTGTTATGTAAAGCCTTTAGGAGGACAGTAAGAAATTTAAGATACACGTATTACCAGCTGGTTTCCCCGGTCGTTATTACACCCTGAGTAAAATAGGTTTGCATTACTAATAGTCGTACTGCTACTACTATAAATACTATTAGTACAACAACAAATGCTTTACATACTACAAGTAGTAGTAGTACTACTACTACAACTACAGCTAGCACTACTACAACAACTAACAACACTACTAATACTACAACTACTGCCAACGCTACTATAGTTCTACATTAAATGATTAATATCACGTTTAATCCGCTTATTATCGATCATTATTAAATGACGTAAATTGCACTCGTGGTTGCGTGGAACAATGCTAATATTTTTGTACCAATTGATACTAATGT
>JAGDQP010010978.1:38778-54204 GCA_022664845.1 Lepisma saccharinum
CGAAAACGGTCGTGGTCGAAGCGCGGTGCGCCGGCGCAAACGGTGCCCAAGCCAGGATTGACGGCCAGGAAGGTTTTGCTGTGTGTTTGGTGGGATTGGCAGGGAATTATCTACTATGAGCTGCTCCCCTACGGCCAAATCCTTAACTCGGAACTATACTGTCAACAATTGGACCGTCTGAAGGCAGCAATCGCCCAGAAGCGTCCAGCTTTGGCCAATAGGAGAGGCATTGTGTTCCACCAGAACAACGCCAGGCCACACACATCGATAGTGACTCGCCAGAAGCTCTGGGAGCTTCGTTGGGAAGTTCTTATGCATCCACCTTATAGTTCGGACCTGGCACCGAGTGATTACCATCTGTTCCTGTCCATGGCGAACACGTTTGCTGGTGAAAAATTCGCGTCAAGAGAGACTTGTGAAAATCGACTGTCTCAATTTTTTTGCCAATAGGGACAAGGGCTTCTATGAGAGAGGCATCATGATATTACCTTCCAAATGGCAACACGTTATCGAACAAAACGGCGCATATGTGACCTAAATCGGATCATTCTAACTATGGTAAGTCAAGCCTTCAATGTCATGCAAATATAATGGATTACTTTTTACTACACCAGATATAATAAATTTAAATACGTAATTTAAAAATCTAAAAAAAAAATATTTATTTATTTCTAATTGTTGTTTTATCTTAAACGTGGTAATAATGTATTAATTTCATTGTTATGAAGGTTGAAATTACTGTTTTTAATAATTCGATCCCGGCACAGTCACTTCCAGTGCTTAAAATACCTCTAGCTCCTGCTCCTGGACGCAGGAATAGGTATAAAAAATTTGCGGGAAATAAATGCGATCATGTAGATTTAGAACAAAGTGTCAAAAGTCATAGAATAGCAAGAGAGGGAACTAGCTGATGATACGGTAACAGCGCGGAAAAATAGTCGAATGACGCAAGCAGTGACACTGTAGTAAGTTAAACTTATATGAGCGCAGTGAAACGTTGTGTACCTTGATGATGGCAAACTGACGGAAATTATTGGCATTTGAACGCGGGATGATGGTTGGTGCTAGACGAGTGGGACATGCGATTTCGGAAGTTGTCTAGACATTAAGCTTTACTCGCTCTACTGTGTTAAGGGTAGACCGTGAGTAGGCTAATCAGGGAGAAAGTAGTGTGAGCCATCGGGTGCTTAATGAAGGCGACCAGCAACGTCTGATCAGACTGTTCCAGACGAAGAGAAAAGCAACAATGCGTGATCTCAGGCCAGGAATAAATTCAGAACAGAACGTTCCCGATTGTGTCCATGTGATATCGCAGCCGAAAACCGACACGCTGTGCGACTACTAACTGCTGCCCATCAGCGACGGCGACTCACATGTACTCGGAAACATGTGGTTTGGGCTTCGAAGACTGGCAACGGAAAACTTGGTGAGATGAGTCACGTTTCAAAATTGGCAAGCGTGCATGGCACGACTTCTAGAGTATTGATCCTATGGCTTTTGGCACTTCAGTGTATATCGCGCTCAAACAAACACATACATTAGATTTTGTACAAATAGAATATAAATTCCTGATTCATTTTATGCTAGGTAAATAAATATTTCTAATGTTTTCCGTGGACTATAAAATATGCAACAAGTAGATTATTATTCCTTCAACTCATTTTATCAAATTTATGTATTAACAACATCTTTTTGCAAAATCGATAAAAGAAAATAAAGACTTTTTTCAGGTTTATATTAACAGAACTTTAAATTCACAGAATTATTATACGTTCGAAACTAATTGAAATAATGGATCAGTATTCAAAAATTATATAAAAAAACGATAAAGAGGAATATACTGTGTTAGTTACTTAGGTTTCTTATCATACATGCTCGAAACGAACTCTTTTTTCAAATCCTCAATTACCTCTGAAAACATTTTTTCCAGAAGTAACAGCTATAAAGGATTGCAAATGTCTTGCAGGGTGTGACGAAGATAATTTTGAGGCAGCTGTGGCTTTTCTAATACGGTAAGTGCTCCTTGGAAACTTAGAACATCTCTTGATAGTTTCTGACTATTCATATTGATTGATGTATTTATTAAATAATGCATTTCTCACATTTCCCAGAGGAGGGTCACAACTCGATATGCTTTTATTTATTGTTCCAAAAGAGTTATAGAACTATTCACCTACTTCGAAAGAAATGCCAGAAGTATATCTACTTCGGTGGTCGCTACGTAGTATAAATGCTTGACAGATATTGTAAATAGCTTCTCAAGTAAGCCCTCACTTCTTATCCTCTTCATGTAAAATGTTACTTTTTTGAGCTGTGATACTTTTATTGCTAAATGTATATTTGATTTAGTTTTTGGTAAATAAAACATAATTTTTAATGTTAATACTAGAACTTATTTAAAGAGCCAGTTAAATTGTATGTTATTTTAACCATATTTACACAGATAACTAAGGTAGGGGGTCAGAATATGACCCACCTTAACTTTGCTGATTTTTTCACTAAGAAAGACTATTTATTCATGGGAATCGACTTAACCATCAAGTTGGGAGATTATTTGGACAAATGAAAATAATAAATCTGCTTCCTAGAAATGACGTATAAAAATGTAATAAATCGAAAACTTAAATGTAACCAGTGAGCCATATTGGGAACATTGTGTTCCCAATATGGCCCGCTATAGAAAATAAGTGTGTATGGTAAAAGTTATGTGTAATCTCTCTGTACTACTTATATATGCTACATACTCCGAGATATACATTACAAGCATACATAATTTATATGTCATTGCAAAACCAAGAATATTGTCTTAATACAAAAGCCAACAATTGTGAAAATCAAGTTAATATACAAGAAGAAAATATATGAGTAAATAAGAAGAAGTGTAAAGCAAACGAAGAGGTTTAGAACGTCACGTCTTACATAGGGGACAAAGAAATGGTCGGTGATTTTTAGTGGTGATTCTAACAAACTTTTCATGAACATATTTGCGACACGACACGCAAAGATGCATCTCTGCAACCTTGTCTGCCTGACAAAGGTAACAAAACCTAGATTCCCAAGACTTGTAGCAACTCTGTGGTGGTTCTTTAGGACTATTAGAAGCAGTTGCTGAAATTCTGGCCGTTTTAAACGTGATAACACTTGCTTTGTTTAGATTTTTTATCTTCTTATTCTCTGTATTGGAATTGATAACTTCCTTATTACCTGGTATTATCTTCGTTTTAATTACTAAACCTTATGATGATGAGTATTCAGTACAAACATTTCAAATACCCCATTCTTCCATTTTAAACAGGTATGACTGAATTTGCGAACTATGGATATCTTTACGTTTTCTGGCTCCTAGAAAAATTGCGTCACACACATTTTATGTTCACTTATGCTCACATAGTTACATTATCCATGCATTATACTGATTAGGTTTGCGACAATAAATACTGAAACGAAACATTACTTACTTTGCTATAATAACAGCAACGCGAACAAATGAGTAGCGCAAAGATGTTTGTTTTCTCTTGTCATGAGGATATAATTTATGGTGACCAACGGAAAGTTACAGAGATCTGGGGGTGGGCGATATTGTGGACCCGGGCCATAATCGGTACACTTACCTTAGATCTGAACAATTTCAAACAAATTTTAATCGTACAATTAAGGGAAAACTGGGGATGAAGTATAAGTTAATGTATCCGTAATATATCGGGTCATATAAAAAATCTCCGCGGTTTTTTGGTACATTTTTTAACAAAAAATTTCTTTATTAAAAATCAATTTTAATCAACTACATATTGACCATTATTATTTATGAGCTTTTGTCATTTTTCGGGTAGCTTCATAATTCCATCGGTGCAGAACTTCTGTGCTTTTTCGTCGAAAAACTTGGCCAAGTGATTTTCAGCGGCGCTTCGGTCGGCCAATTTTTTACCATCAAGAGAGTTTTGCAGAGACCGAAACAAATGGTAGCCAGACGGTGCAAGGTCCGGGCTATACGGTGGATGCATCAAAACTTCGCAACCAAGTTCCGTCAATTTGTTCCGAGTCATTAAAGATGTGTGTGGCCGCGCATTGAACACAACTCCCTTTCTGTTGGCCAATTCTGGTAGCTTTTTCTGGATTGCTTCGTTCAAACGGTCGACTTATGCACAGTACAGGACCGAATTGATGGTTTCGTCAGGTTGTAACAGCTCATAATGGACAATTCCCTTCCAATCCCACCAAACACTCAACATAACCTTCTTTGCCGACAATCCAGGCTTTGAAGTCGTTTGTGGAGGGTCACCAGCCTTTGACCATCATCGCTTGCGTTTGATATTCTCGTATTTCACCCATTTTTCATCGCCTGTAATGAGTCGCTTCAAAAATGGTTCCATTTTGTTGCGTTTCAGCAGCATTTCACTGATGGTAATTCGGTCAATCAAATTTCTTTGCGTTAATTCATGTGACACCCAAACATCGAGCTTCTTTTTGTATCCTGCTCTTTTCAAATGATTCCAAACTGTCATGTGGTTGATGTTTAGTGCCTCAGCTATTTCCTGACAGCTTACGTGTCGGTCTTGCTCCATCAGTTGCAAAATTTCATCGACTTTTTCAGTGACTGGCCGACCAGAGCGACGTGCATCTTTGACATCGAAATTTTCGGAACGGAATCGAACAAACCACTCCTGGGTCCTTCGTTCACTCACAGCATTCTCACCGTACACTTCACAAATATTTCTTCCGATATTTCACTGATTTTCAACTCAATACAACAATAGCTTTTCACAAGAGCAACGAGTTAGAACACCATCTTCACAAAAAAATGTAAGCTGAAATGTCAACTTTTTAGGACATGTTCGTTTGAGACAATTGTTAAGCGTTTGTTTATAATGCTGCCAGATATAATTTCGTAAAACCCTATAACTTGTGAGTGTTGCCAGATATATAGGCATCAACACCATCTAGTGGCAGAAAACCGAAGAGACTTTTTATTAGACCCAATATTACTAATGCCTTTTTAATACAAACACCTTTTATACTATCTCACCGTACTTTCGTAAAATTATTATGGCTCCAATTTGTTCAGCTTCACCATCTAGTTCACTACCCGAAAAATTTTCATTTTGATCGGAGCTGTCATCATCCGATGAATTAATTAGTATTTTGTAACGTTCTTCTCAATAACGTTATGTTTTGGTAAATTAAAGACAATATGTCAGGAGAAATAATTGTAACATGAAAGTGTACTCACAGTTAAATTGACACTAATCATACCCCGGTGTACATGTGCACACAAACAATTCACAATCGCCAGTGTTTAACGAAAGAGTGTTACGTGGCAGAAATATAATACTTGTTGAACTGAACAACATATCAAAATCACCGCCTGTATTTTGGTCGCCATTTCTTCAAAAATGGCACCAAAAATAGATTTGTGGCATTTATCTCATAAACAGTGACCCTTCAAGAAATTTTGCAGGAGTAAAAAATTATTTATCGTTACTTTTTATATTCTTTCTTTAGTTCAAAATAATTTGTGGAGTGTGAGTAGAAAAAAAACTTAATTAATGTGAATGTATATTTGGTTGATAAATATTTGAATTGTAAAGACATTTTTGCAAACAAAAAGCAATATTTATATTTACAGAACAGATGATGGTCCCACTGCAGCATTTCAAATGGGGACGTTTCCTAAAATGCGATACAAAAGAGATGTCATGTTTGGAAATACAGAGATGTTGGGTTTGTATAAACTTTTAAAAAATCAATTAAGATTTAACATTCTAAAATATAATTCTAAAATTAATAAAAGTTTTAATAATTATATTTTCGTCCTTACGAAAAGAATCCATTTTAAATTATCTCGTTACGTACCCTCTGTTTCCTTTCTGTTTTCCTACATTCTATGTACTTTAGAACTTTGTAAGTTAATATTTTGGAAAACAAATTCTAATGATGATTTCTATTATTTCGTTGATTTCCACCTTTATCCAATTTTTATCCCGAAAATGGTGGGTAGTTTCAATAAAGAACTTCATCCGTATGTTTTATTTTAGCATTATTTTATGTTCGAATGCACCATATGTGTAACACATTGCTATCTGCCTATAAGTAAATACTATTTAAAATAACTTTTGTGATTAACTGGTAAACACAAATACATGGAAATATATGCAACAGTTATCTAAAAGCTTACATTATGTACACACAAAGTACTACACGAAATTAGACACTTAATGTACCGTGGCACAAGTTTTCCACACTGTCACTCTACCAACTATAAATATTCACTGTAGTGAAACGAGTTCTAGAAATTGAGAATAGACAATTTTCTCAAAAGCGAGATATTAATATTATCTTTTAATTTGAAATATAAGAACGTGCAGGTTTGGAAGTAAGATCGATTGTATTATTTCTAAATCACTACGTTCTTTTACCAAATTAAATGAGATAGTTGTTGTCTTATTTTCAATAAAATTGTTTCTCGGTGCACAGAGAAGAACATTTTTTTTTCTGAATTCTAAAATATATCTTAACAGTGCGCACACCGAACATTCGATTAAGAATTTCGATTTTAAGGTGAAAGAGAATAAAACGACTTAATTTTGACAGGTGGATACGTTCAAGTACTAAACATTACCAAATATTGCTTTCGGAATGTGGTTGTAGGCTTCAGAACTTTATAGTTAATTTCCGAAGATTTCAAGATTTTTTGGATTGATTGAAAGCAAACAGATTGAGCTAGAGCTACACAACTTATTAACAGAGTCTAAATGTTATATTGTACATAGCTATTTCGGTCGAAATTTTTATCAGCTAATTTCTAGAATTCCAAAATTCGTTTGGGGAATCCCTTGTGCACTCATAGTGCGTCTTAGGAATGTGAAACTTCGGATGGATAAGGTTTGTAGTATTTGACGACAGCAGCCTGCATCAGCTTTATTGTTAGTGTTAATTGAAATCAAAAGCTCTTAATTTCATTTTTGCACGGTTTCAGCAACTTAGTTCCGAGGCACGTAGGTATTTTCTAACCAGGTTACTAAAAGCTTTTCCAATTTTTTATCCACTCTCATTATATAAGGTGGTTTCATAAGATGTAGATAAACCAAAATGAATCAAACAAAACACCGTCGGATGTTGACTCAAAACAAGAACAATTCTCATGAACAAATTTCGAAATGTACATATTTTCGGAGCTACATGTACTTAACGTGTGAGCAGAACTGCCATAAATGGTGCCATATCACAATTAGCAATGACATAAGTGGCGTTGACTTAGTAAATCGCAATCACAATACATGTATTAAGTAATGCTTATGATTGAGAGAGTGTCCCATTGAAAGGGTTTGCAAGTAAGAGTTTCGGTTTCATGGATTAATATGGTTCAACAGGGAAGCATAGAACTCATCAATATGCTGCATTCCTTACTCATACAAATAATGAAATTGGTGTGTTGTATACACATTATTTGCAAAGTCCACACAATTTGCGTCATTTGTGACAATGTCGCCTTTATTTAAATTTTCCAATTGTTATTTGAGGCCTTAAGGCAACTATGGCCTTAAGGCTTAATGGCTCAGGCCGATTGGATGATGATGCGATAATTAGTGGAATGAAGAAACTGCACGGAAACGTAAGAACGAAGAGAAAAAACAATTACACATTATTTGTTCGCCATATGGCACAAGTTGGGATCGAATCGTTGGACCCCCGCACCAGAGGTGAGCTCTCTACTGTTGGGTGCCAACTTAAATGCAACTCCGAAAAGAGTAAGGTTTCAAAATTTGTTCAAAGTATTTTGTCTTGTTTTCATGCAGATAATCACCCCGAATTTTGTTAGCATCTTTTGAAACTAGCATATAGGTATGCATGTGTACATAGACAGAAGAACTGAACTATATTTTTTATTTGTGACAGACAACTAAATAAATATTTTAATGCTTTCAAAACCAGCAATCATAACCAATGACTCATATGAGTTTGGGTATCTTAGCATTCCTGGAACCATCAGTAAAGTTAACTTATATTAAAGCCACTGAAATGTTACAAGGACTTACACTGTTAAATTCTGCTTTTCAAATTATTCATAATTTCATAGAATCCATAAATTTAAATATGGCGTTTCCTCATTGGACTTTTAGTTATATTATTATAATTCGAATGGCCCTAATTGCATCAGTAATGAGTACAAACAACTTAGAAATTAACTTTCTTTTTGTAAAGGTAACAATTTAATATAATTTAGTAAAATTAAGAGCGATTCGTAATGCTGCCTAAAGTATTCAAATTTCGTGACTTTAGAACAATTAACGATATTACAATAATTGCAGTGAAATAAAACACCATTGACAAAAATAATATACTAATTTGAAAAAGAAACAAGACGATGGGTATAATTTTATGTAACTAAAATTTGATTTTCAAAGATATGAACCAAGCTGGTTGGACTTCGATTTTAAACCAACTACTTCTAACAAATGTACATCATTTCGTTCACGGTAAGATACTGGAAATCGTACGTGCTATGACCCATTCCTGAACGAATAGAAATATACTTCAAACAAACATTTTCTTATTTGAAATCGTAACTACGATAAACTAGCACACCCTGAATATAAACTTATTCGTTTTTAAGTAAAAGAAACCACCGTTACAGTCTGCAACTAGTTTACAAAATTATCCCAATTTTGGAAAATATAAACCTTGCTTAAGAAATTGACTTTGTACGGATATTTATGCTGGTCTTGATGTTTAAAAAACTCCGTCGTTTTGTGGTTTTGCGAAGCACATACACGAACTTTTGTAGTGAGAATCTTGTATACAAGACGACGTTTAATTGCTTATTGAAAACTAACGGTAAGTGGAGCTACTGCCTTCAGTCTTGTTCTAGACACGTAGTCTAGGGATATATTCATGGTATTTGTGTACACGAAATCTGGCATTTTCGTGAAAGTTAATTTTAAGATGAAATATATCACAAATTAGTATTTGTACTTATAACAAATGACTAACTTATGTGTGTATTCCTGTTCTTTTGCAGTGTCCTTTGGAGGTATTGGTTGCTTATTCTTCGGAGGAAGTTTAGTCTCATTAATTGAAATATTTTACTTTCTTGCTGTGAAGTTGATTCAATTTGTTTCATGTCGAAGGAAATGGAGGTGTAGTTTCAAGCTATGTAGCAGAAATAAATGGAAGACGCCTGTACAAGATATCACCTTTACAGAGACAATTGATACTACCTTATATCAAACAGCGAAATTCGTAACTGTACCAAGGTAAGGCATGCAATTTCCATGCCAGTCAAGCCATATTTTAGTATATTTAGAAATATGAATAATACTACTAAAGGCGTTAATTGAAATATTTTACTATTGAAAATTGCAAGTATTATTAATATTAGTATTTGTGAGCATATCATTCATAAAACTAAGCAAGAAATAAGAAAGCATAATTAAAATGAATAATGAAATATTAAGTGACTATTAAATCATGCGGTTTGTTTGTGATATCAACTCTCCGCAACGATATAAGTAATCTTCAGATTATTATCCGCACTGTGTGCCAACTGTTTCTAGCAATTTCGTGTACAACAAATGTAGTAGGAAACAAATACTATTTATTCTGAATTTACTTGGAACCTTGAAACAAGACGTATATTAAATAAACCGAACTTTAAAAGCAGCCTGGAGAAAGTAAAGTCAGATATGAAAAATGAATGGATAAAAGTGTGACATCGAGAAAAGCGGCTGTTTACGGAAAAGATGACGCAAAAGCACAATATGGCAAATTGTTTTTATGGTTATGGTAATTAGGCCAATGATTTGTGTCTAAATATTTATAAACTAACTGGGAGACGCCAAGGGATCGACAGGCGTAGTGTGCTTCACAGAGTACAGACAGATCATCTGCAAGGTGTCAAAGACTAGTTTCATCGTCGCGACCAAAAGTAGATAGCGACTTGGGAAATTATTAAAGAGTAATTCAAACATTGTAATCATATATGATCACACTTAATAGTCTCCTTCTCTTGTAAAAAAGTACAGCTTTGTTAGAACTTTTATTATTCAAGCTATCTTTCAAGATTATTATCGTTAATGCATATACGTACATTTAAGGTACTTATTGATAAAAATGAGATTGTGTACTACCAAAATCTTCATAGACTATTAACAGTCTGATTGGATTTAATATTTATTCTTCTTAAACTTAATTCATTCAACGTTAAGCCCGGTTTATTATAATTGAATTTTGATATGAACAAAAGTAAGTTTTAGCAATGTCATTGCATAAGAGAAATGCCGAGAAAGTTCATTCTTGAATGAAACCTGATATGAGGCAGGTGCTCGAGGTTTTCACAACTGCGGAAATTTGCTACACATATCAGTGGCCACGTAGACGGCTGTTAACCCCGGAGGATCTAGGATTTCTAGGATATAGGATGTAGAATCAATTTATCGGGTGTTTTAACTCGACTAAGTTTCCTGAATTAAATACCTCTCATGTAGGAAGATTTGGAACTCTATCGTGAAGGTGGTTTCATGTTTATAGGTAGTATCAAAGTTACGCAATTCCTGTGAAAATCCTTTAAAACAACTGATCATTTTAACTGCATCCCTCCATCTTAATATCTACTGCCGGAGAATTCTCTGGAAAACACATTGAAGAAATATGTCCAATCTCTTTCGGCAAACCTTTCACTGACAATAAAAGTGCTAATATGTCAACGTTTCAAAGTTTGATCCAGAAACAGAAAATGACAGAATTCATTAACGAGTTATCAAGGTATATAAAGGAATGTCCGTAAAGAGAATTATATGCATTCAAATATCGTATTGCCATTCGATCCATATCCAGCTACGGACAAAGTTTTGTCGCATGTCTGCAACTGATATTTATTCCTCCAGAAATAGATGTATTGCAATATTGTATGACTTCCAAGAATATGCAATATTGTGTAGCTTATTTTTGTAAAACAAAAGTACTGTTCTAATATACAGGTAAACAAAAGTAATATTTATTAAAATAATATTTTAGGTCGAAAATCTTTTGTCGAAAAATCGCACCAAGTTGCAGAGTTCCCTTATTTTCCTCTTTAGGAATTTTATTTGTAACCCAATGGGAATAATTAAATCTAGATTTTGCTAATAGATTCCGTAAGCATTTAAGAACTAATTTAAAATGCACCGTTGAATAAAACACTTCGATCAAAATTAAGTAGTGTTTAATCCAAGTTCATGTGAATATACAGCTTCAACAACTTATACTATCGCCCGATATTTAAGAGCGATACTCTTTTGTATGTTATGTACGAGCTTTACAGGTTTGATGATCTGCTGTACTGGGAACAGACAATATGTTATACCGGACACTGTTCAGCTGTTCTTGCGAAATAGCATGAGCTCTGTTGTGATGTATCCGCCGTGACCATTTTCCATAGGTAAACATAATGCTGGTGCATCATGATCGTTGTATCTTACTACCTATTCACCATGAGCGGTACGCAATCTACGTTCGTTAATACCATGTCCATTGCAAAACGCTTTTCTACACATATTTCATTCCGTCTCTGAGGGCAGACGCAAAACGAAACAGAGAGTATAGGCACGCTAGTAACTATTAGGATTGTTCCTATCTTTGGATTAACAAAGTGTACAATGCAACCTTCGAATAAGGCTAAAGAAAAAGGCGGTTGAAGTATCATGCTATAGAATACAATAACAATGTTAGGTCGCAGATGCACTGGCACCATTCTCTTCTGCAACATATGTCATCATTGTGTATTTTCTCGTGTTTGTTTTCCTTTGCGACCCACGTAATTTTTACATGTGTTCTTTCTCATACGTTTATTATCTTCCATCTATCTTTGCCTCTTTGTCGTTTACGTAATTTCACAAAAGAATTTGTTCCACTAGCACAACACACACCTTCCCGTATATCACCATGTTTACTATGAAGAATGATACGGAAATGCGAACAGGATTGGTGGTTTATCTGACCCACAGTCATTGGTTGATACCAATACATCTGACCACGATTAATGTTACTGGTCTTAATAAAAATCTTATGTTTCTGATATTAGGGCCCTGTTTTTAGATATAGCATTAACTGAAATATTCCTAAATTATTGATGTATATTCCTAATATGCATTCTTCCAAATAAGAATATTTTTGTTTTCCAAAATATCGAACGGCAACAGAGATATCAACAGGTATGGTTAGTGGAGGGTAAGTCATTTTCACACTAACATCCTAGTGGTGAAAGAGGATACGTCATTTCTCCACTCAAAACTTATGAATTTACTCTGTCCTGCTTTTTTAAGCGTATGCACAGTTCGTCCGGTATACTCACCACGATACTTTGTCAGGAGACAAGCCAGTGTACCAATTCAAATGGCTGCAGATGATTTGCTCAACACACAGCTCATAAAGCTTTGCATTTTTTACCATGTCAATTGACTGCAAGAAACAACTGATTCAGGCTGTTAATCGGGAGAAGTTCTTCATTTTGCTTGTTCTCAATTGAAGATCATCAATTGATACTACGTTTCACGTTTAATGAATTATTATTATATCTTTCAAAGCCGGCGCATAGCTTGTAATTCGATATTTATTGGCGAACATAATTGAATCGTTTATTTCATAAACCCGCTATCGGTCATAAGTGGTACATGGCAGATAGCAAGTTTCTGAAATAAACTATTCTATTACCACAATGTCCATGTTAATCGGAACTGTTATGTTCTACATTCTATGTGCGATTATATGATATTTTTAACCACACACAATTTCCCTCTGCCCGGGAAATAGTTATGATTATGGTAAATACCATGTATTTCCAAATATTAGGCGCCTTTTTTCTTTTCTGGCTGCAAGAAATCGAGGTGTGTCTTGTATTCGCATAACATATAAAAATGCTGAAAATTATAATACTGGTATACCCTACATACGGTAATAAGACAAACTTTCTTTCACGTGTGTAGCAATTAAGCTCTTTAAGTAGTGAAACAAACTAATATAAGTGAGGTCCAATGTTTTGAATGGTTTTAGATGTAATTTATTTGAACACCAATAATTACAATTAATTAAGTAGTAATTTCTTATTCAAGATGGAAATGACGCTAAAAATAATAATTAGATTAATGTGGCTAGTCCGTATAACGAGAATTTAAATACTAATAACTATAAAGTAGTAATTTTTAATGTATAAATCAAACAAAAATAAGAGGATACACTAACAATTTTCCTATTTTCATTAACATATATAGAGCTTTGACTGGATAAGGAAATTTACATAACTTCACCAATGGATGTGCAAGATGGAATATGGTCGCCATATGCTGACTTTAAGTTTCAAGTTCTTAGAAAGTGAAATATTTATCCTACCAAAATTTGTTTTTGCAGACAAACGTATCAAGGACGAGGACATAATAGAGCATCCGTAGCTTTTTCTGCAATACGTTGTGCAATTCAAGAATGTTTTCAAGAGTCAACTGTGCATGGACTGAATCACATTTGGGGAGCTCCTAATTGGATTGTCAGGTACTTATGTTTAAATTAAGAATATTTTTTCCTTAAATGTTGAATATACAAAACTTCTTAAGAAATAAAATAAATCTGTATTCAGTTCAATACGGTCATTGGATGAGATTCAAGGTAAGGGTTTTTGAAATAAAATTATATAAATTTATTTTTCTGCTTTTCCGGTAGCCAAAGTTTGCCATGGCTTGGGTAGTAACGTGTCTCAATACGAATCGGCGGCGCGGATCAAAGCCCAGCCAAGACGCTGGCGTCTTTTCACGCAGTGTTAACATGCCTAGCGCTCTGGGGTGCATTCAGCCTCCTATTAAATTGAGTACTCTGTATCACCGGGCACTTTGTGAGCTACAGAAAGTCAACAGTAGGACTGACCAATCCACTTCCCTTCGTGCCACAGGTCAACAATATATGGAGCGTTAACCCCACATACCCCTTGTGCCGTTCACGGCGCGTGCGAATCACACAGGGGATAATAACTTTTACCTTCTTGTTACCCTTCTGGTAGCCTCCTGTTCCCCAGGCATAGTTTGTAGGCGCATATCAATCAATACCTTTTAAAATTTCAATTTGAGTGTACGATCTTAAATTTAAAACTACTTCGTGACCTATTGGTTTTCATTTTCTTTAAGACGTATTCAGTGTTTGAGTTAATATATACATGATGTCCCTAGCCGTCTCAGTATCATTGCAGCTTACAAATTAAAATGGTATTGAAAACCCAGCTTGTACTTCACGAATTTTAGTATTTACACTTAGCTACTTTTCTGCCAGCAAAGATACTATTTTACTATAGTAACCATGCTCAAGCAATTTACTGCTATTTAATAAAGTAAATTAAATAATTATACATATTTATCAAAAAAGGTTGCACTTGAACCACGTCGTTTTTTGAACTAAAACAAGCTGACAGACTACAATACTTGACTTTATTGTAGAAACGCACGGCAAACTTTACAGTTTCAATGCTCACAACTGGTTTACTTTCCAAAACTAAACAATAATTACCTATTACAGTCCTTCGCTCACAGATTACACCCCTATTGAACCAGAATTCTATAAAAAAAAACTTGTAACAGCAAACTACACGACAATGAAATAGAATCGAGGCACAAAATATATTTTAGTTAAATTAATAAGTAAGAAATTAATAAATATAACTTAAAGTTAAATAAATAAGCCAAAATGAATAAATAAATAACAAATAAATAAATAAATAATCAAAAGGAAACATAACAATTTTAAAAACATAAAAATAAAATGAATAAATCAAAATTGTTGTGGCTACAGAACAGTCATTTTTTTTCTGGAATACCTTCGCAGTTCTCTACACCGTATATCTTCCCATTTCTCATTTATAATTAACCCACTGTTCCAGTTCATCGCATCATTACCGGTTTACCTAATTCTCTTCGTTCCCTTCCACTTCCTAATATGAGCATCTCAAGTATATTGGTTATGTCGTGTTAACCTGGTGGGACATAGGAAGAAAATATTGAATCAGATCTGGAAGTAATATAAATCATGTGGTAGGCTGTAGCGAGAGATGATGTTCAACGGAAATAATTTAACATAAGATTAGTTCACTTCAGTGATACCACATTTCGTCCAACGAAATTTTGTCTACGCGAAATTTCGTCCACAGACAATTTGTGCACTTAACTTTTCGTCAACACGACATTTCGTTCAAAGGAATTTTCGTCCACAAGACATTTCGTCCAATCCACTTTTGGTCCAATGGATTTTTTGTCCACAAGACCTTTCGTCCAATCGATTTTTCATCCAACAGATTTTTCGTCCACAAGACATTTCATCCAACCGAATATTGGTCCAACGAATTTTTCGTCCACAAGGCATTTCGTCTAATCGACATTTGGTCCAACGGATTTTTCGTCCACAGGACATTTCGTCCAATCG
>JAGDQP010010979.1:0-11042 GCA_022664845.1 Lepisma saccharinum
TTTAACTCATGCTCATTTCGACCTACCTCTACTTCAGAAATATTCCGGAATCCCCTACTTCCTTTGGGAAATCCCTTGCGCGCCCATTGCGGAATTTTGAAATATGAATTTTCAAATAGGAAAGGTTTAAAGCCTTTGGGGGTAATACGCCGCATCAGCTCTACTGTTCGTGGTGTAAGAAATATAAAGCTCTAAGAATCATTTTCCCACGCTTTCGGCACCATGTAGCTCCGAAACTATGCACATTTCGAAAATTTGACACACTAATTGCGAATTTTGAAAGCGAAACTAGTAAAAGTGCAATGGAAACATATCAGATTTCCAAGCTTTTTAAAAGTGCTTAAGATTTTGTACAACCTGCACCTACAGCTACGCCAAAGATTATATTTTATAGTCTGAAACGAACAAATATGTATATCTTTAAAAAAAATCAAACTTTCAAATGTGGCTGAACGGACTGGTAGTTTTACAAGAGAAAACTGTCATCGAAGTGAGAGTATAAGCATTAGTAAATGTTGGTCGAGAAACTCTTCGTTCTTGAAAAAATCCAACCTTATGTTCCAAATATGGCTAAATTTGTATTAGAATTATGGCTGAACTATGTAAACTATACTTATATAATATATGCATGCATTTAATACTTTTCCGCACAATACCGTAATTGTGCTGTTATAAAATTATAGAAAAAACAGACCTGAAATACATTCTTTTCAAGGAATTTGTTGTGCTGTGTTGCATAACTGCCAAGGAAATGATTTTCTATATATCCCCTACCTTGAGGAATTTCTATCTACGCTACTGTCAGAGAGTATGGTGTTTTTCATGTATTCTACGCCATCCAGGTTGCATGCCTCCGATTCACAGCTGGCCCGATACTTCTTGTGATATTTCTACCTTTTCGTTTTCTCTTCACCAGCTAAACTCGCTTATCTTTGCGTTCACCCAAGGTCAGAGGCACAGAGCTATCGTCGCTAATATACGCAAGTTTTATCAACTGTACATCTGTGTATTGCATATAGGGTCCATAAACGCTTCTACGTAGTATCGAGACACTGCAAGCGCTTTTGAAGTTTCCCTCCAATCAAGGGTCCTCCTTGCGCAGTTTTTGATATTTTTCAAGTTATTTCAAAATATAATTGCAATATCAGAAATCTTCGAACATAGTTCCCTACTACTTATGCATCAGTCCGTAATACGTTGCTACTGATTTCGAGATGTTAGCAATTGTTAAGTAACACCCAAGCAAAGATAACGATGTCATCATTTAATTCAAGGCTTACTACTCATCACTGAACAATCTCGAGTCGCTGCCCTTTGTATTATATCGCAATTTGTAAATACTAGGGACCATTACTAATGCTGCTATTAGGTTTTTAAATATCAGGTACTTGAGACAAATAAGGCTCGGCAAAATGAGGAAGGAATATTTCCAAAACCTACGTGTACGTTTTAATTAGACCTTAAACTGGAGGAGTCACGAATATCTGCAAGACAACATTAAGTTCTAGCTACGACTCGCGACCAAAACGACAGCAGCGCTCAAGTTTCCTCTCTGTGCTGTTGCGTTCTCCCACGCCGTGCATAACGTGGCGAATGTCCACACTTTTCCCATTCTATTCACTATACAGGAAATGTACGAATTTTGACTACGTACGTGTAGATTAATTCTCTAGATTGAAATAAGAAGACAGTTCATATTAATATGAAATCTAAAACGCTTTATGTCCGAGAAAATGGATCGCTTTTAGAATTGACACTAGAGTTCCAGTTTTCGCTTAAATATTAATGACATTTAAAATTGCTCTACATAGTTATTGTTTTAGAGGTTAAAATTGACATTTTGCAAGCAGTGAGAGGTTTTTGTCTACTGGACTTGATTCGTACAATCCATTCCAATTTTACACTTTTCGAACTCCAAGCTCCACTTTCTCCTGAACTAAGCATTTTGGACCACGTGTTTATATGATTATTATTTTTTTTTAATTTTAGTCTGTAGGATTCACCTGCACAGTACAGATGTGCACATATTTCGTAAACACCCTGTCGGACGGGGGACAGCTATTCGGAAACACATTTAACTAACTAGGTTTGACACATACCTTAATATATTCACGTAATGTTGAAATGATTGCTTCACATGCTTCAGGAACATTTTCAGATATGCTCTGCTTTGAAATTTTGAACGTGTACTGAAGGCTTGTGAATGAATTTCCACTAGCAAGAAATCGCAAAATCACAGCAAGTCGTACGATAGGTGGCATTGCAGCTCTGTATCGTGTGTTCTTCCTTGATATATTTGGTCCTACCATTTGCAGCAGTATCTCGAAGTCTTTGGGACTCATCCTAATGAAGTTCAAAAACCAGCACCCTCTTCAAGCTTGAGATGTGCTAATAGATTAAGGCTATAATATGGCCCCTCGCACAGAAGTGTTCGAGTCCGCCAACGCCTTTTCCTACGTTCATACAACATGGCATCTATCACGATATATGACGCACAGGCTACCGCCACGTCCTCCTCGGAAAACATCTTTAGTTCCACAAACAGGTCTGGACGCGAAACTTCTTAGCAACTTGTTTCGAAAACATTGTTTCTGAAACATGTTTTCCAAATGTTTCCCAAATGTTTGCAAACATTTAGAAAACATGCAAACATTTTGCAAACAATGTTTCCGGAAACATGTTTTCCAAATGTTTCCCAAATGTTTGCAAACATTTAGAAAACATGGAAACATTTTGCAAACAATGTTTCCGGAAACATGTTTCCATGTCTGGACGTGGCTTAAGTCGTTAATAATTTATTCGTGCACAAGTATAATACGACAGGCTTACCGATAGCACTGCCTGCCATATCTTCTGTAATAATAGTAAGAGAGAAATGAAATTGCACAGAATTCTAGAGCAACTGCAGAACTACAAGCTTGTGCTACTTGATAGTCTCTCGTAGCGGCGATGCATTTTCGCCACCGTTCAACCCACTTTGGAAGAATAACTTTGGCACTTCCTTACCCAGCTGCTGATCGCATTTTCCACTTCACCCATTTTCTGATTCTAGCTCTCTAGGTCGTAAACGTATGTCTATGTATCATTACCGGTGAACAGTGACTAAAAGGGAATCCATGTAGGCTTCAAATTGTTCCAATAGATCCATGCATACCTCCTGTCTCCTCTGCTTCAAGTTAGGTGTTAATTGATGAACAACCCGTTTTGCACACACCTTTCGATAACACAAGTTCTGTAATCATTGTCTGGACAGCGTTGCTAACACATAACGGTTCCAATGACATTTATGTGACAGTGAGACGATGATCCGTCCTAATCAAGCAATTTACTTTTTATTGTTGTTTTCTTTTGTTACAGCCAGTGTTCGATTTGTCATGTGGGATGCCGGGGATTTTCCCTGGCGCTCGAGCATTTCATCTCCGGTTGTTGATTCCCAATATTCTCACCACGGGCAAAATCTTTGTATTTCTACCTAAACAGGTAGTAAGTGAAAACTTACAAGCAGCTACTAGTTCTAGGATCTTCCATTTGTAATTTTTAACGAATCGAACACTGGTTACAGTTGTTACTGGTTTTCTACTTCGAGATTTGTTTTCCACACTAGTTTCTCCTCCCATAAATTTGTTAACACATCTTCGGACATTACTTCAATTGTCTCCACACCATAAATATTTATCAGCCTTTCATGGGTGTTGGAACAATACATCACATTACTGTCAGGAACATACTGATAACCAGTGTGCGAATTAATCTTTTTAGCCAAGGGGGGGTAAAATATAACGCATGGATTTCAATAGGTAACCTATGTATATAGAGGGGAGAGAAAAAATAAATAATGATAGAGAGAGAGAGAGAGAGAGAAAAGGGAAGACATGCAGTCCTATTTTCCAGTAGTGGGGTACTAAATGAAATCAATCATACTAAATCATTCGCATTAAGTTACTTCATAAACATCATAAAACAAATGGCTTCTAAATTGGCTTCTTAGCTGCTAGTAAAAGTTCATAAACTCTTGCCACTCGCCCCATGAAAATAGTTTCAACTTCTGTCAAATACAAATGTTCCACTTTATCTATCTAATATAATCTTTAATAATTTTCTATCTAATCTTGATCGAAACATCTTCTAGGGGAAAATTTTGTGGCAGGGACGAAAAATAAATTTGTCAGGAGGGAAAACTTATTTTCCAGGGGGAAATCCTGGGCATCCTCCAGCTAATTCGCACACTGCTGATAACTAGGGCTAGGATTTGTATGATTTAACATATTTCTTTCTACAGGACCGATGAGCTGCTAAAGTATAAAGAAATTCATTCATTGAAAAAACTAAGTGAATAAAGGTACTTCGTTAGAGCATATTTGTGCATATTTGGCCATTTTGCGAAAACTGTAAAATTTTGTTTCTTCAAACTTTAAACTGATGTCACAAGATGAAATTGCAGATAAATGGTCGTATATTAAAGCAAATGTTGGTTTCCCACCTGCTGTTATAATTTCTTTGGAACAGTCAGAATTGCCACTAACGAAGCAGCTAAGAGTGGTATCAAACAATCAGTAAAATAAATAGTGCTTGTGGTGAAGTGGAACAAGTAGTGTCGAAGAAAATGTAATTGGTTGTGGACAAAAACTGTGAAAATTCTACAATGTGTTCTATTGCAAAGGCTTTGTCAGAACATTTCTGTATTAATGATCCAGAATTAGAGTGATATTGTTCATTTTAAATTTGCTTCCACTGTATCTGTTGAAGTTGAAAGAAACTTCCCTATGTACAAATGATTACTAGCTGAAAATAGGCAATCATTTTCATTCGCAAATCTACACAAGGTATTCATTGTATACTGCAACTCATGTGTAATACAGTAGATACAAATAAAAGGGTATGTGAAAATATTCTAGCTATTTTGAATAAAACTTACATTGCCTGAAATTCCTTAAATTTTGCTTTCTTGTCTTCTGGAAGTCATTTTATTGCTTTACTCTTTCAAAGTAGATTAGAACTCATAAAATCTTAAGTTTGTTGGGACATATTTTTCATATTATAGAGCATAATTATGAAACATTTAGGTCATAAATGCATATTTTATTTTGCATATTTTGGCTGTTTTAAGGCATAAAAACCTACTGATAACATTATGTTTATGCTTCACATCTATGATTCAGCAAAACCTGCAATAAAAACAATTGATTACAAGATTCAGGAACAGTCTTTCTAAACGCTGCTGAAAAGGAATTAAATTTGGATTGATACTTTTCAATATAATAATAAACAGGCATTACTTTCAGAATGCCCTTGTACATTTGTAGACAGAATCTATATTAAATTAGCTTACATGCATTGAATGAGAATATGGTAATTGTCCATAGGCGCGTATAATCATAAGTGATAATGATGGTAATAGATGTAATAAGTATTGTAACATCCAGGGATATTTAATTATCTGTATAAGAAAATAAATAAGATACTTATGATGCAAAGTATATTATTAATTTGTACACAGAACATGTATTTAATTAGTTAAAGAATGTTCAATAACACTGAACAATTGTCCATAAGTAGTAAAATAGCATGTTTGTTAAAGAGCACAAAAAAAACTGTAAATTAGAAAGTTAAAAAAAAAATCATTTTAGTAAGAAAAAAAAAAAGAATTTTAATCATCATGATTACGGGGGGGCGGGGGGCAGTAACTTATATGTAAAAATCAAAATAATATAAAATGTGACTATTTTGGAGTGACGTCATCAGATTTGAAATTTTGCTATATCTTAAAGAATATTAGGGCACAAACAATAGTTGTCACGGCAAAATCCAGCACAAACAAAGCACAATCGATTGCGTCTGTCTTTTGTTCAGCAGAAAATTATTTAGATATGTGGCGATTTTCACTTGACGTCAAGCCAGAATCGCCACATTGTTTTTTTAATTAATCTGTTGTGTGTTCGAGCAGACATTCAAATTCTTGCTGTACAGTCCAAGACAAACGTAGCACAAACGTTAAGAATATTTTTTGGCGAATTTGACTTGACAGACGTGTCTTGCCTACTTTTCTTCATATGTTGATAGCTGATAACACGTATTGTAAATATACGATACCATCCATTTTAATATTTCTGTAAAATTGAAAAGTTTATAGGCTTTAGGCATCCTTGGGTCAGACCGGAATAGTGGAGAGGGAGAAGATGAGGAAAGAAAGTCGGTCAGAGAGCTTGAGGGTACTTGACTCCCGGCATTAGCCTGGTGTGACTAAGGAAAAATCTCAAAGAATCTTCAATCAGGATGACTTTCCACTGGGATCAATCCCAGTACCTTTTGCATTGGAAGCTAACGCTCTACTAACCGATGAGTATAACATTTATATTATTTAAATCTTGAAGCAAAAACACGTCAAAGAAAATTTAAGGAACACAAACTTTTTAACGCAAGAATCAAAGAAAAAATAGGTTATATATTTAATCACTTCGGGGAGTTAAGCAGACTACAAACGTACGTTGTTTTATATAAAGTACTTGTTAGAGCCAAACTTGAATTTGGAGTAATAATTTAGCACCAGGACAGAGGACACTATAACCAACAAGGTGAAAATTGAATCAATTCAATTGAAGCATATGACGTCATAATTTACTAGCTGTCAAATAACTATTCTAGAATTTAATTCCTTAAAATCCTTTTAACTTACATATCACACAGTTCCATAAGCACCAATGAGCCTACTTTCCAAAACTATAATGTATTTTGTCTTCCCGTAACTTTCCGAAAACGAAAAACAAAAAACTGGTGGGGGAGCGTGAAAAGGAGCGTTAAATTATATTTTATGAGTAATGTGGAACATTATATTTTCTAATGTGGTTAGTATCAATTATTATACTTAGTTTTAAGCTAACAAATTTATTTAATAAATTGTATTATACTCATACAATTATGTCCATAATTATAATTTCCATAATTATATTACACTCATATAATTATGGAAACAACTAGTGTCTCTTTGACGCGTGCTGTATTGGCGAACAGGCTGCTCATAGTACGAAAATAAAGCATTCATCGTTATTATTCTTATCGATGCTTAATATTTATGTTACAGGTGCGGAGTGGGATGGTGACGGTGAGCGATGGAAAGAGTAGGCCATCTCCCATGCGTCTTCATCTCTCGATGGAGACGCTGAAGTTGCAGAAAGAGGAACTTTCCCCCGTGAATCACAACTACAACATCGACCCTCCTGTCGACTCAAGGGTGAGTTATGTTCATGTATCTGCATATCATAAAAGCTCGTATACGTGTGAATATAATACGGACATGTGATTATAATACGGAGTATGTTAAATCTGGTTTCAAGCGATTGTGATTTATAGTGTGACCATCTTTCTGTGTAACCATAAAATTCTCAATGATGAAGCATTACTCTGGAAACGCACATGAATTCTTTAAAATTCAAAGATGGTAAATCATCTCACTATCTCTGTATAAAGAATTATGATTTCCAGGAGGCCAGAATTTGCTCGAATACTTAGTATCAGTGGCGGCGCAAGGCAATCTGGGGCCCGGGGCAAGTGAATCTGACTGAAGTCCTTTCGCGAACACAATTGTGAGCACTATTCGCCATATTATCCTACTTCCCCGTTATTCAGAGCCCCTCAGAAACTTGAGCAACACGCGCGGGACTGACTAGCGAAGACGGAGAACTTCCCGTTCACTCGTTATAAGCTATGCATGATAATGAATATTGAGATTGTGAAGAGTCATGCTTTCCAACCATCCGACGACAGACAAGCGCACAGGTAAGAGTCCTGAGCCGGCAAAGTTACTGCGTCACCGACCACCATCGAGGTGCTCTACTAATTTATCTTGACGAGCAATTATTCATTTGTGGAGACCGGCGCACAGTGGGGCAACTCCCCGCAAAAAAAAAAAAAAAAGTCACCGTCTGAATCCTGAGGAAATATTGTTTGGATCTTGGCCAGGGACTTATAGGGTGCTATATGGCTTCACATTCACGTAGTATACGGGATATAGCATGCTTAATCTTAACGAAAGTGCTAAAAAAAATTGCTGTGTAACGATTTGCTTATATCACAGAAAAATGAGGTTTCCCCAGGTTCAAAACAAACAGTGCTTCTTCCAGAAGATTTTATTCGAGGAGCTTGTGGGGGACTCACTAAAATTATTAATAATGCATATTGCCTCTAATGTGCTAAAAATATAAAACAACAATAGGCCCTAATGCTCCTTAACAATATGTTGTACTTCCTTAGTTACCGTCAAAAGTAACATGAACAATATGTATGAGTAATACTGTGTGAAGGAAATATATGTGAAGGAGTATGTGAAGGAAATACTGAAAATAATTGCTGTTGATGATATCAAGACTAGCTTGCTTGTTTTTGAAGCAAATGTAATTTCTACGCATTGTATAAAATTACTTATCAATATTATTAATAAAACTCAAGAAACGTACCTCAATGCATGCCAAAACAAACGTAACATTCTAAACTATATAGATATGTGAAAAGTACAGAGACTAGCAATTATCTTTCAAGGCGTCCATTTACAAACGGGTCCTTGTCCAAGCACCATACATGTTAGGAAATTGACACAAACACTTGTTATACACTTGTAATTTTTAAATGCTAGGAACATTTTCAGGTATGAGTGTTATAAAAGTATTTAGAGAATGTAGTAGTTTACCAATATTTTACTTTTGCAAAATAATATTGGAAAAGATAAAATTATATAAACTTTTACTGTTAATTATGATATGATCTTTTGCACCTTAGATGTCAGAACGCTGGATCCCATTTCCACACCATTCCTTTAATCAGTCTAATCCATCACCCGTGCACACCTGCTCCTACTCCATGCCATTTCACTACATCGTTACTGCTGTTATCCAGTCCTTCACTACGCTCTTTCATTTACAGATAGTGCGGATTCTATGGGCTTCATTCCCAGGTATTTACGCGCGCAACGCGTTTTCTCACGTTTGGGGAGGTTTTATGTAGAAGCTAGTGGCAGCTAAATGTTGGATGTCCTGAAGTAATTATTCTAGACTTTATATTAACGAGAAATCACAGCTTGTGTCGCTTAGGTTTTTTTTTTTCGATGAATTTGGGAAACGTAAATATGAAACCTGAATTTGTGCATAGACGTCGTTACCTGTCACTGTGGTTACCGTAAAACTGCGGTCCTTGGCGCCACTTGCTTGTTTTGACTGCTGATAACGATTTGCAACTCACAACCAGACAAGTTTCATGTCATAGTGTAGTGTTTAATAGCGTTGAACATGGCGAAATTTGTACCTACAAACTACGATGTGCGGACAGGATTGATTTTTTGTTACCATTTGAAGAAAACTGCTACAGAATCGCATCGCCTGCTTATCGAAGCTTATGGTGATCATGCTCTTGATAAATCACAGTGCAGTGATTTTGACGTGAGAAACGAAGAACGTGGAAGACCACAGAAAAAGTTGGCAGACAGCGAGTTGCAAGCTTTGTTGGATGAGGATGACGCTCAAACGCAACAACAACTCGCGGATCAATTAAATGTGACACGAGAAGCAGTTTCCATACGTTTAAAAGCCATGGGAAAGATTCAGAATGTGGGAAAATGGATTCCACATGCATTGACTGAACGATAGCAGGAAAACCGAAAACCACTCGCGAAATTCTGCTCGTCAGGTACAAAAGGAAATCATTTCTCCATCGAATTGTGACTGGTAACGAAAAGTGGATCTATTTCGAGAATCCTAAGCGTAAAAGATCATGGGTAACTCCAGGAGAACCGGCGACATCGACTGCAAGACCAAATCGCTATGGACGGAAGACAATGCTTTGTGATTGCTGGAATCAGAAGGGAGTGATCTATTATGAACTGCTGAAACCAGGCGAAACCGTCAATACCCAACGTTACCGACAACAAATGATCGATTTGCATCAATCTTTGCGTGAACAACGAACAGAATATGACCAAAGACAACATAAAGTGATTGTGCTTCACGATAATGCACCCTCCCGCACAGCAAAACCGGTCAAGAAAGCGATTGCGACGTTTGGCTGGGAAATCCTTGCGCATGCGGCTTACTCACTAGACTTGGCGCCTTCCGATTTTCACTTATTTGCATCCATGGGACGCACACCTGCTGACCAGCGCTTCACATTTTACGAAAATGGCTTGATAACTGTTTTGCAGCACAAGAGGCACAGTTTATTTTTTTTTGGTCTGGCATCCACAAATTGCCGGAAGGATGGCAGAAATGTATTGCTAGCGATGACCAATACTTCGAATAAAATATTTCTTAGCATTGTCATCCAATCACTGTGTCTTTTCTGTACATAAATTCCGGTTTCATATTTACGCACCTGGCACTCGTATCACAAGAACGTTAGGATAGACCTCTCATTTACATTAAATATATGATTGCACTGTAGCCGATCTAGAAAACCTACCAACACTGCCTGCCGTCAGTGAAGGTGAGGAACTTGCCTTTGGTGCCAAAGCTGGGACCCCCAAATCGGAGGCATACTGGAGATGGGCCGGTCACATAGCTAGACGAACAGATGGAAGGTGGACGACAAATGTACTACAGTGGATTCCTAGAGAAAAGAAAAGACCGAGACGACGTCCAAATGGAAGATGGGTAGATGAAATTAAGCGTTTTTCAGGAGCTACATGGATGAGGATATTAGCAGACCGAGATATGTGGAAAGAAAAGGGGGAGGCCTTCATCCGGCAGTGGATAGGAAACGGCTGAATATGATGATGGTGATACACACATATATATATATAAACTCTCCAAATGTACTAAGCTCCGAAATAAAAAATTGTCAGGTTGAAAAAAAAGTTTGTATTGTTCATACAAATCACAGGCAATAAACCTTGTTAATAATTTGATAAGTGTCATCCACATCATTAGTTTATTTTTACAATACCTATACAATACATTAAAATTAAAGTTTTAAAAACTAGAAGTGTACAACAAATGTTTGTGTCAATTTCCTAACATTTATGGTGCTTTGACAAAGACCAGTTTGGAAATGGACGCCTGGAA
>JAGDQP010010979.1:11142-23787 GCA_022664845.1 Lepisma saccharinum
CAGGTTGAAAAAAAAACTTTGTTTTTTTTTAATGCAAATCTCAAGGAATTGGAGTTAATTTTTTCCCGCAAAGTTTATAAAAATGTGATCGGAGGCAAGCCCATTATTAGGTTTTTGTTTTCAATTCCTATACAATGTAATCATATTCAGCCGTTTTCCATCCACTACTGGATGAAAGCCTCCCCTTTTCTATATATCTCAATCTGCTGCTTTCCTCATTCTTGTAGCTCCTGAAAAACGCTTGATTTCATCTACCCATCTTACATTTCGACGTCGTCTCGGTCGTTTTTTTCTCTAGGAATCCACTGTAGTATATTTGCCGACCACCTTCCATCTGTTCGTCTAGCTATGCGACCGGCACATCTCCTCTTCATTTTCTTCGCAGTCTTGGTTACATCCTCTACCTTTGTTTATAAAGGAATCCATTCATTTGTCTTCCTGTCCATCCTGGTTATTCCTAGCATGCATTTCTCCATTGTTCTTTGTGTAACTCTCAATCTTTGAGTCGTTTGCGCATTCAGTGTCCAAGTTTCACAGCCGTACATCATCACAGGTAAGACACATTGATTATAAATTTTACGCTTCAGACATATTGGTAGTTTGCTTTTGAAAATAAAGTGTAGTCTTCCAAACGAACTCCACGCCATTTTACATATTCTATCAATTTCATCAGTCAACTTTGCATTCGATGTTTTGAGCTGGCCTAGTTAAACATACTCACCAACTATGGCTATTGTCTTTCCGTTAATCTTTACTTTCTTCTTTGCAGCATGTTGATTGTACAGTACTTTTGTTTTAATTAAATTCAATTTAAGGCCTATTTTCGAACTCTCATTACTTAGTTCTTCCATTCTTGTTTGTAGTTCTACATTTGAAGCAAACAGGGCTATATCATCAGCGAGCCGTAGGTGGTGAAGATATTCGCCGTTAATTTTAATTCCAACTTCATCCCAGTTTAAATTTTGGAACACTCTCTCCATTACAGCTGAAAACTTTTGGAGAAATTGAATCTCTTTGTCTTACCCCTTTTCCAACTTAAAATTTTTCACTGTCTTGATGTAGTCTAATGACAGAAGTGGCAGTCGAGTAAATGTTTCGCAGTAACTTGATGTATGCACTTTCGATACCTTGATGTTCAAGTGATGTAAGTACTGCTGACAAAAAGACCTAATCGAAAGCTTTTTCAAGATCTATGAATCCCAAACATAGTGGAAGTTCGTATTCATTAGTCCTTTCCATAACTTCATTCAGTGTCTGTATGTGGTCCATTGTGCTAAATCCACGACGAAATCCGGCTTGTTCCCTTCCCTCGTTAAAATCTAAGTCTCGTTCAATATGATTCAAAATAACTTTGGTGAACATTTTGTATAGAACTGACAGTAAACTAATTAATCTGTAGTTTTCGAAGCGTTTTTGTCCTCTTATGCAACAAAATTATAGCAGCATTATTCCAACTTGACGGCATTTCTCTCTTCCTCACGCACATCGTGAATAATTTCATAAGTTCCTCTTTTCACCTCCCCATTTAAACATCTCTGCTGTGAGTCCATCTTCTTCTGGTGATTTTCCGTTGTTCTTCCCTCGAAGTACTTTATCCACTTCTTCTTTCATTACGTCTGGGACATCTACATCATTTTCTTCTGAGTCTTCATTTCCTAGCTCTTCTTCGGAGTAGTACAATTCTCTGTAGAAGTTTTCAATTATTTTTATAATTTCTTCTTTATTTCGTGTTACGTTCCTGTCTGGTCCCTTAATTCCAATTATTTGCTTTTTCCCTATGATGAGCTGCTGTTTGTTTTTCTTCAGGCACTTTTTTTTCCTAGATTGTATTTCTTACAAGATTTCGTTATATCTTAGTACATCCTCTCTTATTTTCTTCCTTGCGGTTTTATTTAATACTATGTACTCAATACTCTTTATGTAATTTTCCTCTTCTTTCATTTCCCTTCTTTTCTTTATCAGAAGTTTAGTTTCTTCTGGGATTTTGATCTCTCTTTTCTTTCTGGTGTTTGCTATTTCCTTGGCTGTTTCTCTTATTATCTCCGTCAGTATTTTATTTCTGCTATTGATGTCTTCTTTATCCTTTAACTCTTCCAAGGCGCTGAATCTGTTGCTTAGTTCTATCTTGAATGTCTGTCTGTGTTTCCCTAGATATCCCAGATCTAAAAGTGGCGGTTTTCCTCTGATAAGCTTCTTTCTCTCAAGTCTAGTATTTAGTTTCAGCTTACATCTCACCATCCTATGATCACACAAGACTTTGAAACTGTTCAGAACAGACACATCCTGCAGAATTTCCCTGTTATTCGATAGAACGTTTTCTATTTAGTTTTCGGTCCCATTTGGGCCTTTCCATGTCGACTTCCTGTGGGGCGGTTTCTTGAAAAATGTATTGGAAATGAACAGTATGTTTGTTTCTGAAAACTCCACTAACTTCTCTCCTTTCTTGTTTCATTTGCCAAATCCAAAGTTTCCCACTTTCGTGTCATTGCTCTGCTTGGTTCCTACTTTCGCATTGAAGTCTCTCATTACAATTTTGTAATGCGATTTGTTTCTATCCAAAATCTTCTGTATTTCCTTGTATAGGTCTTCGACTTCCTCCTCCTGGTGTGAGGTTGTTGGAGCATACACTTGTATAATTTCCATACTTGTTTATCTTTATTACTACCCGTGCGATTCTATCTGAAATTCCTTCAATTTCTGTGATCATATTTTCAGGTCCTTGTTAATTATAAAGCCAACGCTTGTCGGTTTTCCATTTTCTGTTCCTTTGAAGAACGTATGCCCTGACGGTAGTTCTAACTGGTCTTCATTCTTCCTCCACACTTCTGATAGTCCTATGAGGTCCCACTTAATCCTTGTTTGTTCATTCTGTAATTTTTCTAATTTGTCTTCTCCTGCAAGTGACTTACAGTTGAGGGTCGCCACGTATAGGTCAGTTGGAGTTGCCGTGTCGGTGTCCTGGCAGTCTACAGTCCAAAACCTGGCATTTTGACCCTCTGACTTCCTGCAAGACTGACCGCTTCAGTTGTCAGCTACATTCCGTCCTCCGGACAATGAGATCATGCGGGGCTGTTTCCTTACTTGTAGCATCATATGTAAAGAAAGGAGGGGTGCAGGCATTTGACTCGCCACGCTGTCAGCTAATGCGGCCTGGTGAGCAGCCCATCTATATTCGTTCACCAAGCAGTTGCTTGGGTACTAACAATCCCCACGATGTGAACGTATGAATTGGACATTAGGGGTCTACTCCGGTCAGTTCCCTTAAGCTTTAGCAAGAGGAATTAAGGAAGTCTCCTCCCAGTTAGTGGCTGAAGCTTTTTGGAGCGACAGTTCAGGTTTGCCAGTCCTGTCCCAGTCCTTTATATTAAAATTAAAGTAAATAAAATTACAACATAAACGGTGGCAACATTTCCTACTTATGCCTCGGGAGCTGAAATACCTCACAACGACTCTGTCTACTATATTTTCATAATATATTATTTGCCTCAATCTCTGTTGCAGACAGAAAATATGCAAAACTACTTCCGAAATGTTGAAAAAATCAGCAAATTTGAGCGGTCATGCACAAGTGAGTATGCGTTTCAGAATTACAAACGAAGTAGTTTACTTTCTGTTGGACGTTTTACTAAAACACAAGATTGTTTCGAGCTTCAATTTTTAAATTTTAATGTTGGGATTTTGTCCCAGTTTTTTTATATCGTCCCGCTGTTGAGCTGTCGTCCCGTTGACATATGGGGCCCCGGGACGGGGGCCCATCTCGCCCCCCGTTTCGCCGCTACTGCTTAGTATATTCCGAAATTTGATATGTTCTATTCGCATGTTTTGTACATATGCAAGTTAAACCGTTCGAGATGAAAGGTAAATAGTTCGTGATGGTTTCCCAAGCTCAACGCGTCAAAAGATTTATTGAAGTAAATTATAATATATAGAGGATTTATCTAAATTCGGAACAAAGCAAGTTGGGTAAAGTTCGAAAATAAGTTCTACTATGGGAAGTATAAGCAGAAACAAGTATGGGGGTACATAATATAAAAATTCACTATTTCTGAAAAAAAAAAAAAAATCAACTGTAATACAGAAGGAAATATAAAATTGAAACAGAACTATAAAATAATAACTCGATTTTTGTCCGTGTACATATCTTAATTTGATTGTATCATGTATACAGTGTGTCGACAGTCTAACAAGAGTAGGTAGCTTGTGTAGGACGTTAATGATAATTTATTCATCCAAACAACTTGCTTTCATTGCCAGTTCCAGTATTATTTGTTGCATTACTACAACTAAAATATCATAAGATTCATAACAGTTTTAGTAGTCTTTTTCACCAGTAGATAGTTTGAAATTTGAAGTTCGAGTTTCATTTTGAATGAGGTTAGCTTCTGTTGTTAATAATGACAGAATTATCAGAGGTAAGAAGATACAAACATGTTCTTTTGTGTTGACCTATTTTAATTGTGTGTGTGTGTTAAAATACGTGAGGGAAATGGAAGGGTGGTTGAAAACGAGTGAGAAAGGAGAGAAAGAAGCTGAGAACTTGAGTGAGAAGAAATTCACATTGTGCCTCAGCTGAATTCAAGTGGAATATTAGAGGAAGTTATGTGTGAGCAGATGCTTTTGACTGTTGAATTCTTATCCAAGGCAGTTTCCCTGAAAGAACTTGAAAATTGAACGTGATTTTATTATACGTATTTCTGCAGTGACATTTTCTAAATTTCTGAACTTACAAAATATTCACGACGAGAAAAAAAATATCATATTTTATTGTATACTGTATTGTAGCCTGGTTTGCATCTTGTATTTTCTGTAAGTGTGTGTGGGGGGAGGAGGCTCTTTTCATAGAACAATTTTCTGTTATTGATTGGTCTGTTTCTCCGTGAACTAAGTACGTTGGTTTTCTGAGAGCTCAGTATAGTATACGTATTACATCGTAAGCTAAAAATTTACACTGGAAAGGTCTTGTCGATACTTGAGATCTTATTTTTAATACAGTGGAACCTCAATAGTTTGAATCTGAAAGAGAAAAGACAGAACTCGACTTATCGAATATTTCGAGTGAACAAAGTTCGAATAATCGAGAGGCTTAATACCAAAACTTCGAGATACAGAATGCTGGAATAGACTCATTAAGGCTTCTCTTTTATAGTTAGCGTCCTGCATTTTGGCTTCGCCATAATATAAATTAACTCCGTGCTGATCACGACGCAGACATTCGCTGTGACAGCACTGACAGTGGCATGAGTAGCTGAAGCCTCACTCTTGTTCTAACTGTTGATATACTGTCCTTCGAAAATAATAATATGCGAATATTTCAACGCCCTAAACTTCAATTTATCAGCTTATCCCATACGTCATGTTGTATGTGCGATGACCGCTACAATGAAGCCATCTGACGAGCGAATAGTGAAGTAGACGGCATGTACCATAGCTGAATCATATAGGCCACTTGATTGTGCATCAGTGCAGTGTGTAGAAGGAGAAGGCTCTACTCCACGTTTTTAAAGTGTGGCTTGTGTTTGATCTAGGCAGTGTCGGAGTACCAATTACGGCATGTCATGCCGTATGAATTTGACTAGGAACATCGAGCCAGCACGAAATATTAATACCTTATATGGCCAGGGTGCTGTGGATGTGCAAAAGTGCCAGAGTTGATTGCAGAGGTTTCGGTGTGGGGACACCAGCCTCACCGATAAGCCTCTAGAAGGGAGACCTGTGCACCTGGACAACGATGCCCTGAGAACAGCAGTGGTGGCAAATGCAATGCATACTGTTGAAGTACTGGCCAGCGAACTCCATTGCACCCATTCGACCTTTCATCGTCATCTGCATAACCTTGGGAACGTGTCGAAACTCGGAAATGCGAACCCAATGCGTTAACACCTCAACAGAAGCAGCAGCGAGTTGACATCTGTAGTTTCCTGCTCACCCGTCAGAGAAGTGAGCCATTACTGGACAGACTAGTGACAGGGAATGAAAAGTGGGTCTTCTACCATAACATTACACGCAAATGGCAGTGGGTACATAAGGGGGGGGGGCGCAGGAACTGTGCCAAAACAGGATCTCTACCCCTGCAAAGTGATGTTGAGTGTTTCATGGGATATCCTTGGGATAATGCATTTTGACATCTTGCCACGTATCCAGACCATCAATGTAGATGCCTACTGTCATTAGCTTGAATGCCTACAGACTGCATTGTTGGAGAAACGTACTGCTCTGGTTAATCCCAAGGGTATGCTCATCCATGGTGATAACGCGCGCCCACCCACGGCAAGAAGGACTTGTGGTAAGATCGAGAAATGTAGCTGGGAGAAACTTCCCCATCCGGCGTTTTCACTAGATCTTGCACCAACAGTTTTTTTCGCAGCCTGTAAAATAAGATGACGGGCGATGAACAGTGACCCATTTCTTTGCCTCCAAATCCGGTGACTTCTTTCATCGGGCGGATTCAACACTTGGTTGACAGGTGGCAGAGTGTTGTGGGGTCCGATGGAGACTGTTTTCCCTGACTAACGGTAGTGTTCCAGGTAAGTTATCGTTCGTTTCCTCACGGTGCAAAAATACGATATTACTTCTGGAGAAAGCCGATACAAAGCTTTACGGGACTAAAACGTCGACTTACAGAGGTATTTATACTGTAACTTCGACTTGTAGAGGTTCTCTAGTGAAAGGTTTCGAGATAAAGAGGTTCAAAGGTATGTCCAGTAAACAAAAAAATATTCGTATTATCGAGAACTTTATTTCGCAACGTTCGACTTGTAGAGACAAAAGAACACGCCGTAGGAGAATGAATAGAATTCGAGATATTAAGGAATTGGAGTTAACTGAATGTCGAGTTATTGAAGTTCCAATGTTCTGTCATTTTTTTCTTTTCTTTTTTACTATTTTCCATATTTTGTGGATTTCATACTGTGTTTTTTCTTCTGAATATTCATTTATGCCCTATTTAATAAAAGTACAATGAAATTAGACATATACCTGGACATTAAAATTAAAAACAGAAACCTGTTTCAATACTTAGTGCCATCGATATGGAGGACGTTACAATTCATAATAAAATCTTTAAACGCATATGAGGTCTCACAGAATAGAGGCAGAAGCATCATTTTTGTATCAAATTCACGTGAACTAATTGGAAAATGTATACAATGAAGAATTGTATTTATTGCTGGCTCTTTCTTTGAGATCTATTAAGGAAAACTGAAGTAAAGTCGTTTCTGACTTTTGAACTTGAATTATGAATATTATTTACTTGGTAACTGTAGCATACTATTACGACATTTAACATAGAGAGCACTAAAGAGCTTTAAAACTGCGTCAATATTGTTTGTCCTCCTATAAATCTAAGCCAGTTATATGCTTGTTTTTCATCTTAGGTGTGTTAGCTCTATAGCAAAAATTCTCATTACCTGAAATATGTGTTCAATACGGTGGCGTTGAGAGGGTCATCATTAGTACTATCAATAACCTAGCAGCCATTCTCCTTTTCCAATTAACATTTTTTATATATTTCACAGTGTTTGGGCGAGGCCTGGATTTTCAGCCTTCCATTCATACCAGTTGCATTTTACGTAAATTGTTTATGTAGGATTGAATTGTTCTTTCATCCATGAAAGAGCTAAGAGCTCCCTGAAGGTGAATAAACTAAGAGCTGTAGGATCCTTCAAATCAACGAATCTATAAAGTAAACCTAGAAGTTGCGTGGCCTTTTAGTAGACATTGTAACATGATCTTCAAAAGTCAGCTTTGAGTCGATCAAAACACTGAGATCTTTATGTGATGAAATTTTGGTAAGAGGGGTTGTGTTAAGATGATACAAACTTTGAAGAGGACATTTCTTAAGGCTAATTGTGAGTGTAGTACATTTATCAATGTTAAATTTGAGTTGCCATGTATCGTGCCACGAAGAGAAAATTACAATATCCGACTGCAGTTCCGGTATATCAGCAAGAGTTTTAATTTATCTAAAAAGTTTACAGTCATCGGCATACATAAGAATGTTGCTTGAAGATTCAGTTTAGTGGTCCATGAACAGAACAAAAGGCAAGGGTTAAATACGGAACCCTGTTGTACTACAGATGTAATAGTAGTACTACTGAGAAGCAGCCCCAGACAGAACAACACGTTGCTGGCGGTCAGCTAGGTAATCTTTAATTAAGGATAAGAATTGACCGTGAATGTTAAACCTGTGAGACAGTTTATGTAACATATGAGCATGACTAATCGAATCAAAAGCTTTTGTGAGATCAAAGTATATGACATCAAATTGTGTATTATTAGACAGGCAACTAAGGGCGTCTGACTGGAGAAAAGACAGATTGGTGAGGCAGGAACTGCCAGGAAGAAATCCACGCTGAGCAGGATGGATGTACGGCAAAGTGAATTTTAATAGCCTATCCTTAAGGGCACTATAAAGCCAAGATGTATGAAAAGAGATGGCAGCGCTATCTCCGTATATGTGTAATGTATATTTATCGTTGCACGTAATTTCAATGCTGCTTCTACAAATTCAAGCCTAGAGAGTTCAAACTTTCAGGGAAGAAAGCTATTAACCAATTGCAGAGTTCTATCCGTGACGATTTTTTATTTTCTTTCTTGTTCATTGTTGAAAGTGCTTCATTGTTATATCCATAACAGCAATGAAACCATTTTAACAATGAAGAAGAAAGAGAATGAACAATCTGCACGGATAGAACTCTTGAATTTGCTATGAACTTTCTTCCCTGAAAGTTTGAACTCTCTAGGCTTGAATTTGTAGGAGCATCATTGAAATTACATAAAAATACATTATACATATACGGAGATAGTGCTGCCATCTCTTGTCATACATCTTGGCTTTACATTGCCCTTAACGATCAAGGACAAGATATGCAAAAGGTATATTGGCCTGTAGTTGGTGACCAAATTTTTGTTGTCTGACTTGTTGTGGTATGGGTACGATATTGGCCTTCTTCCATATAGCGAGGAAAGAAGCTTCTGAAAAGCACCTATTCAAAAGAAAAGTTAAAGGATAAGATAAAGAAGTAGCTGTATTCTTAAGAAAAATAGCTGGAATTTAATCATAACCGGAGGCTCTGTAGTGGGAAAGGATACTAGCAAGCTGAGAACTTCAAATGTATTTGTACTTACGGTTGTCAAGGACCCATTTGTTACGGATCTAACATCAGAAAGGACAGTAGTTGTACTAACTTGTTGACAATTGGTAGTATCGAAAAACTCAGCGAATAAGTGCGCTCTATCAGACCCAGTCGCAGTTAAATTATTGTACGTCATTTCCACTACTGGTTTCTGTTTACTACTGGTTTTCTGCTTAATTAGTGACCAGAACCTTTTAGGATTGCTACGTATGTTGTAAGTTATACCTTGTATGTACTCGGTGGAAATGTTTTCCTCAATTCCCAAGCATTTTTCTTATTGTAAAGGGCCGCCTTAATTTCATGATCAAACCAGCAAGGATATTTAGAAAAACAACTCATTTTATGAGGAACATAGTCTCGAATGACAGCCAGCAAAAATTCAGTAAATGTATCAGTGGCCATTTGAATGTCACCAGATAAGAAAGAACTCCATGGCAAAAGCTCAATTACGTGCCGAACAACAACCCAATTTGTTTTCCTCCAATGAGGACTAAAAGGCCTGTCAAGACTCTTCGCAGACTGGGAGTAAGTGGGAAGTGTAAACATAATATCAAGGGACTCGTGGTCGGATGTGAGTATATTCCTAGAGGGAGTAATTTTACAAGTGGTCAAAGTTGATAACACACAATCTAAATTGCTGTCTTTTCTAGTGTTAAACATATTATGTTGTCTGAGATCCAGACCATGAATAAAATTTGCTATGAACCAGGAGCTGTTATTATCTTTTGGTACACCATGTTTGCAATTGACCTAATCAATGCTAAGATTAAAGTCTCCCAAAAGTATTATCTCACCAAGTGACATAGCAGTTACAAGTGAATCCTGGCATTCCAATAAAAGTTCTGTTGGACTGTTTCTGAGGTCGATAAAAACAAACAATCAACATTGTTTTTTTGTAAGTTTGACCTGAACTCATATAAGTTTGCAGTTTCTATTTAAATCATCTCTAAGGTTACATGACCACTTATCATTAATTGCTATCATAACACCTCCACGACGAGACTGGCGGTCATTACGAAAAATATTAAACTCTGATGATAAAGGAACCTCAGATTATGTTTTGTATCGAGAAGTAAAAGTATATAAATCTACTCGTTATAATAATACCAATGGTATAATATTTTCAGCATTTTCGAAGTTGTTTCAGGATAACTGCAATTCAACTCCGTGCTCCAGCGCACTGTTGTTTCTATTGATGTTCAAAATAAAGTATGCGAAACAAGAATCGAGGAATACAATTAGAAATGGATTGTATAGCATACAAATTTAGTACTTTTTCGTAACTTTTCTTTTCGTCCCTTTCTCCGGCTCACTGGTATGATTTGAACGACGCGTATTGATAACTGTTACAATATGATGAGCTATATATAACAATCCTATCATAGCGACGTTTCTTCGACCATCAGCCATATAGATTCTTAACAAATAGCGCCATCATATCGTTGTTAGTTCCCTATCAGTAGAAATAAAAAAAAGCATAACTCGCTCACATTTAAAGATAGAGGAACAATAACGTGATATATTGTGATAGTATGTTACAATAACATCAAAACTTAAATCAAGAAACTATTTTCTATGAGGTTCCTTAATATATCTCTCAAAGGAAGAGTCAGCAATAAGTAAAGTTCTTTATTGTAATCGTTTTCCAATTAGTTCCCTTGAATTTGATACAAAAATGACGCTTGTATCTCTATTCTGTGAGATGTCATACGCGCTTAAAGATTTCATTACCAATTCTGGTCACCGCCATATTGATAACGCCTGCGGGATTCTTTGCGGCTTTTTGTGAGGAATATGGTAGAAGTAGTACTACATATTACAACAGGTTTCGACTGCATTGGTACATGATGCTAGGCGCTCACAGGTTGCGCACATAGTGTCGTAATCAACTGTTGTAGTAGATTAATGTGGAACTGTTCATAAGTGTTAATGTTGTAGTCTGTCGTGACGTGTGGTAACAGTATGCAGATTGCTTCAAAGGCCACATTCTGCCTACGTGCTTCCGGGAATTCAATTTGAACGAGGCTGTGTAGGTTTTCGGAGGGTAGATTGCCTTTTCATGAGATCGCAACAGTAATGAATCACCTCTACCATTATAACTGTTGGCAGCAATGGAACAGGGAAAGCAATGCTATCGGGAGACCTAGGTCCAAGCACTCGTGGGTTGCTAATACAAGAAAAGATCGGCGCATTTGCACGATGACAATCACTGATCGAAGTGCTTCTGCAGCAGTAATTTGAACCGCAGTGAGACTTGACGTCACGATGCAAACTGTACTCGGGAGTAGACTATAGGCCGTCTTCAGGCGTGTTTCGTACTCACTCCTATCCACCTTAAAATGCGTTTCCAGTTGTGTCGCGCCCAGGGATGTATTTAGAGTGGGTCCAGTTTGTCTGAACTCCTCAAAATTGGTAATGTTAGACAGAATTAGTTTAATTTGAGCGAAATTATATACATTTAATATACATTTCATTCCCAGACATACCTTGGACACCTTCCTTTCGGAAGACCGCAGACTCCTGTCGAAATCAACTTCTGGATACGTGCCTGCGCTAGAGCGCATTGGAAGACAAAATGGAATTCTCTGCTCTTCATTGCGAGGTACGTGTCTGTATTGGTACCAGTGGTGGACATACACAGTAGGTCAAGATGAGATCTGTTGAGTATCTGTTGGCAAGCTGCCCCATCATCGACAGGCCTCATCTGCTATGATATCGGGAGGGATTTCGTATTACCGGTATATCAGGACCGCCGTCAGTTTTACCATGACGGCATACATTTACGGACGCTCACTATGGTGATCGAACATTCATCAACGGTATTGAGGGTAGGGAGATTATCAATTGAAGCTACGTTTCAGCATCTTATGGGGCAAGGACATGTAAAAAGCAACGTAAATGTGACTACCTGCTAATTGTTTTAAACTCTGTGGCCTCTGACCTCCACTAAATTTCGTGTTCAAGTCGTTTATAAATTATAATAATTTAAATTTGTATTGAGCTCATAGGTTACGAAAAAATCAAATTTAGGGATGGACACGAGCGAGTTCAAGCAGAGTTTTCATTAAACTTGACTCACTCGCAAGGAAAATCTTTCAATTCGACTCGGCAAATATTGTCCAACTCGACTTGAAACTCGAAATTCACTCGAGTTTCGAGTCGAGTCGAGCTAAAACGAGCAAATCCTACAGTATTAATCTCTTTGCTGTCTTCTTGGGATGGCCAAAATTTCCGGACAACCAGATGACAAATTATCCGCTATCCATTTAACCATCCGGATTTTATCCGTCATCCGAATATTACCCATTATCCGCATATTAGCCGACACCCGAAAAATATCAGCTACCTAGCTATCCGTCCGTATATTACATGACATCTCCATATAGTCCAGTCATTAGGTACTTTTTGGGTGCAAAAGATTGAGGAGTTTTGAAATTTGGCACGATTGTACACTTAAGAGCCCTAACTTTAATGCTAAATTTGTAACCTTGGGTTGGAAGGGCGGCTGAAA
>JAGDQP010010980.1:0-54195 GCA_022664845.1 Lepisma saccharinum
TTAGATAAATAGTGCTTATAATAGTCAGTCTTAGTGCCCCAAGTCTACCTATAGTGGGGCTACACCGACCCAAACCGAGACTATAGAGCAAATCAATATTCAATGCTTCGGAGCTTTTCAGCTACCAGAAGATTGGATATTAATTCTCCAAAGCTTACACTGAATAAAAATCAGGTGCAGATTAAAACATTATTTATTAAAGAGAATTGTCTTTACACAAGGTATCTCTTTTTCTCTTCTAACTACAAGAAACCCAACATTGCTTCTTACATACATGCACAATACATTTAAAAGTGACAATATTATTTCTATAAGTAATTATGCATTTGTATCAACTAGTAACCATATAACGTGATAAAAGTTAATTAGCTATACTTTTGTGCTGATAATGAACTATCTAAGTTTAAGTAATCGATTATCAATCCATTAGTACACACCTGAAACTCAGGCTCTCAAAGTAGTGACATCTAACGGTGAAATCCTGAATTACCAAAAATTCAATATACATTATAAATCAAAACGCGAAATATCTTTTAGTTCTTAAAACAATAAATAACTTTGAAATTAATTAAATTTAACTTAAATATCAATCTTAAATTCATAAACGATTGATTCAAATGTGAATGAACACAGTTGATACCAATATAGTATTGATACCAATTGGTAGTGCCATAACAAGCTACGTCGTCCCAGAATATCCTACCAGGTGTTTGTCGCTTCAAGGTAAGGTTTTCCTCAGGTTCACTAGACGAACACTGGGAAGGATATTCACCTCCTTGATCCCGGGTTGGTCGGAGGCATGGTACATTACCGGAGTATCCTCTCGGTATTCGCCTCCCCAGGTAAGGGATTGCCTCAGTCACGTCAGGCGAATGCTTGGATAGTACTCAGACTTAAGAGACAGAAAGTACGTGTCACTTCAGACACACAAAGATGGTAGCTTTTGCCGAAGGCATGTCCACTTTATAGGAATGGAAACGTATAGAGGAGTAGTACTAAGAAGCGCCAATGTTGACAACTGAAGCCAGGTAACAGTGTCCACGTCATGGACAGCACAAAATGGAGACTGGTGGGAGGTAACTAGAATTCAGCGAGTAACTTCCTAAAGGAATAAAAGGATAAAGAATCAGCAAGGGGATAATAATAATAATAATGAAAAATGAAGGGGAAACGACGGATAATAAATAAAATAAAATAATAAAAATTGAAGGCATGAATGAGAGGAAGATGGGAGCACCGGAGAAGAACAACTGGACTGCAAGAAATTATATGCAGTTAAGGCCGGGCTCATCCCTGGCGGAAAGATAAAGCTGTACGTTTACTCCGATCTCTTCTTAACTGTCAGCTGAATAGAGATTGAGAATTTTTAGGATCCTAACACGGAAGGTTTCATCAAAGATACGGCCGTGATAAATGTTCTGGTATGGGGAGATAAGGTAGTTGTGATTCGAAGAAGTCACGATGGTTACTGATGGGCATAGTTAGAGGTGTTTGCGTTTCTCCAACGGAGAAGGTGGAACATAGGTTACAGCGTTTGCAGGAAATGCAACTGCCGGAGTGTCGGAAAAAAGTATGTTTTGTGAGTGACGGATTCCTCGAATGTCAGAATGGGATATAAAAAAACGGGAAAGGGTCGCTTGTGCAGCGGGTTTATTGCACTTTCGAGGTGTGGAGGCAGGGGGTCGAACGGATCCATTCAGGTTAGGACCGAGTTGAGATTCGGGGGTCTGCGGCAGATTATTTTGGGGCATTAAAGGAAAGTTGTTTCAGTGTCAGAGAACGCAATCAGGATGGGATGTGTACTAGTTTGAGGAGATTTTGGAGGACCTGAAAGCTAAATTAATACCAAAGAAGATAGGGAGTAAAGAGTTTTGTTAATCTTGGCACTGTCCAACTGTTTATGGATAAGTGGTTGGGGTTTCCACGGTCGATAAGAGCTGAGCAGACGGTGGTAAAATAATTTTCGAACAAATCATCAGACGAACAGATGCCGGGTGTCCCGCATAGCAAGAGCGTTTGGTATGGTATGGATAGGAGCTATAGATATAGATATACTGCACGCCATGCTATTGATAGATTTGGTTGAACGCCAGCCTCAAGTTGATTGTTCTTGAACAAAACATCCACATCTAGAAAAGTTGTGTTCCCTGGGGAAGGACCAAGTGAAGTTGACGGGAAAAGTGCAGTTGAGGTTTTCCAGGAATATTTTCAACGCCTCTTGTCCTTGGGACCAAAAAAAAAATATATGGTAGGAGAAAGCCATACGGGTGTCTTTGATTTGCAGGTAATTATGGTTTTGAAAAAAAAAAAGTTCATGGTGGGAACAAACTGAAGAAGAAATGGAGTACCATGTTTACGAAGGATTGGGACGTGTATCGAGAAAATGTTGAAGGGCAGTGTGGGGAATATTGGTGTACAGTGATGTCACATCGACTGAAACCAAGATGGTGTCTAGTGGGAAGGGGGTTGGAAATAAAATGTATTATGGAGAGGAAGTAGTTAGCACATGGTTCATACGCTATAATCCAATTTAAAATCCAGGATTTTTCAAAGTGTATTTGGGTCATTCTATTTTGAAATATGACATTTAATGTAATTGATGAATTGACGGTCAGCTAATAAACAATGCAAACTTATTTGTTTTCCTCACATAGTTGCGATATGGATTATTTCAAAACTGTAAAGAGTTATGTAAATCTGATGAAACAGAATGAAGTATCACTAAGCTTATTGCATGTTGTTTGCGAGGATAAGTTTAAAATACAAATATTAATACATATCCAGGAATATGTATATATAATTTAAAAATACTTTTTAACATTCAAAAAATAAACGAAAGTCATCTAACCATTTTCTTTGTCACCTCCCTGCAAGAACATTTTAAAAATGTCGGAACTCCGTCACGTTTCAGGAGCATACTCTAGTTTTAGCCATATGTCTTGTTTTTCTGTGGAACCCTTCGTAGAAAATGACAGTGAAGCAACAACACCCGTGTAGGAATAAGTGACGATAATTGTTTTGAAGTATGAATTCCAAGTACAGTGATCTGTTCGACACGAACTGTCCACTCCGCGTGAGTTAAATTCCGGTAATTTCATTGTTTTATTACATAACTGAGTAATATATTTACTGCTTGAGGAGTAGTATTTAAAATGAACAAGGTAAGAATCTAACGTTAAAGGTTACATCAGAACTAGGCCTAAGTGACTTGTTTATGTCACCTCCGTTCATCGATATACAGAGATGTGTACACCAGCTCGGAAAGTGAAGATGATGATTCTTACAAAGGGAAGTCACCGCACACACTATCCGAAAACATATTTGTTGTTACAATTTTTTTTTTACCAAAAAGAGTGTCAGACATTATCAAGGATTTATTCTTTCAGGTGACCATAATTAATTTGAAGTATCTAAGAAAGTCAAGATGAAATAAGATTACATTTCCTCCATGTGTTTATTTGTCATACGTGGATAAAAAGAACGTTATTATAAGTTTGAAATAGCCTGTAATGTCCAGCATAGGCCAATAATATGTTTTTACTGAGGACTTTTCTCATTTTCACAATATGTATTAATAATAACTTTCAAAATCTGGCCGTATTCTTAAAGTGACGTTTTTTTTTTCTCAACACAAAGAATAATTAGAACCTTTTAATGTAATTGTAATAACAATTTTACGTTATTCAATTTGTCAGTGTTTCAATCATTGGGTTACAAAACATGCTTAAGCTGTTTCAAAACGTGATAAAGTACTTAATTGACTAAATGTAAAGACACTGACTTATCTAAGATTCTTCATTTACTGGAAGTGCCATTCGTTCTCTTATTTCCATAGACAGTATTAAATACCAGGTGTATGCATAAGTTTTTGCCGTTTTTTTTTGGTAAACAAAACACAAAATTTTCAAGGGAAATTAATTTTGTTTTATTCAAAATATTGGCCATCGGCTTCTACACATTTCGCCCATCTTTCAGGTAATTGATGCATACCATGCCAGAAAAACTGCTTGTCTTTTGCGGCAAACCATTCGTCGAGCCATTTTCCAACGTCTTCGAAATTGCTGAAGTGCTACTCTGCGAGCGTGTGCCCCATTGATGCGATGAGGTGATAGTCAGATGGCGCCAGGTCTGGGGAGTACAGCGGGTGCGGAAGGATGTCCCATCCAAGCGATTTCAAGATGTATTTCACTGGTTTTGCTGTGTGAGACGGCGCATTGTCGTGTAACACAATCACTTTGCCATGTCTTCGGGCCAATTCCGGTCGTTTTTCGATCAATGCGTGATTTAAATTAATCATTTGTTGGCGATAGCGTTGTGCATTAACGGTTTCGCCAGGCTTCAAGAGTTCATAATACACAATGCCGCTCTGGTCCCACCAGACACAAAGCATGGTCTTCTTGCCGAAGCGATTTGGCCTTGGCTTCACCAGGTGAAAGCCACGATCTTTTCCGCTTCTGGTTTTCAAAATAAATCCATTTTTCGTCACTCGTCACAATTCGATACAAAAAGAATTTTCTTTCGTGGCGTTGAAGCAGCATTTCACAAGTGACTTTGCGATTTTCCATTTGACGTTCATTCAAATCGTGTGGGACCCATTTACCCAGTTTATTGATCTTCCCCATTGCTCGTAAACGTCTAAACGTCTGCTGATTGTTTCTTGTGACACATTGAAAGCATTTGCCAATTGCTGTTGAGCTTGAGTTGGGTCATCCTCCAATAACACCTGCAATTGCTCGTTTTCGCACTTTTGTGGTTTACAAGAGCGCGCACTGTCTTTCACATTGAAATCACCACTTTTAAATTGTCGAAACCATGTCTCACATGTTCTAATCGATGGAGCGTGTTCACCATATGTTTCTACCAGCACACGATGACTTTTAACAGCTTTTGCTTTTGATTAAATAAGAAAAGCAATGCGTGCCGCAAATGTTCTTTTTCAGGCACCCTGGTACTTCTCATTTATCATAACAACATCCCTTTGATTTTACCACCTCCGTTCACGGCATTTGAAATTTTTTTGTATATTTTGAAAAAAAAAAGTAATGTTTTTCGTGTTAAGCTACTATTTTAGTGGTGTTGAAAATCAATATTTCTAACAGGAAAACAATAATAATAATAATAAAAAACAGTTTCAACCTTATGAAAAATTTTCATTTTCACACCTTAATTTACCCATTTCAAATAGAATGATCCATTTAACTTTTTTCTTTACGTATGTCAAGCACATGCCTAAATATATAAAATTGGAAATGCTTAATCGAAGTTACAACAATGGAAACAACTTATACAAAAGAACTTTTTAAAGTGGCCTCCCCATTTCCCTCACAGCCAACCGATCCACCCATAGTTCTTAAAAAAAAAAAGACAAATCCGCATTTACTATTTACATTTCCAATATAAAAAGAAAAAATGCAGATACAGATAACATTTCTATTAGAGAAAAAAAGTACAAATTGGCTCACTTATGAGGAAATAAGCAAGTCTAACTACCATTTTCTTTTTTTTTTTCTAACAATAAATTTCTGTTAACGAAAACCTATGACTAATTATACAGTATAAACAGAGTAATGCAGAGTATACTTTTATTACCATTTACAGTAGATTTACTGCCTTTTGCAATTGAGCAAGCTCCTCCTTCAAATGTAATAATCCTTTTCTTTGTTTCTCAGCACCTTTTCGAAGAATATTCGACTTTGTACGAAGTCTGAAATCCATTTTTTCTCTCCTAGTTCCGCTAACATATTCGATTCTCTATCTAAAGCAATACCTAATTTATTTTTTAAATTTCAGTAATTGTTTTTCACATAGCTTTTTTTTTATCTTACAAGCAAATACAGTGATGGGGCAGACAAGAATTATATATTTTTTCTTCCGCAGTCATTACAGTGTGGCCACTTGAACGCCATTACTTTCGGATATATCGGTGATGTAAAAGTCAAATTCTGTCTGTGGACAGTGATCAAAAAGTATGGAAATACCCTTGTGTTCATAAATTGTTGAAAGAAATGGAACTCAAATATACAGTAATGGGTACTGGGTAGAAGACAAGCTGGAGGATATGTTCTTCATGGCCGCAATCTTCAAGTCCGCCATATTGAATCTCGATTGATTTTCCTAAATGGAAAACGAGTCATGTAATATGTCATTCTGAGCAAGAATTTTACGAGAAATACGTTTGTGAAGTCAGTTTTGTTCTAAACGTATTATTGCCAGAGATAAGGATATATTCCACTTCTATGCGAGTAATGATACAATAGCCTGAAAACACCCATTTTGTTTTGAAACAACGGAAGAAATGAAACGTAAATGAATAAAAATCCATATCGGTAGGTCACTATATCCAGGAACAATTTTTATGCATTTGGGTTTTATTTGTTTCGTTATTTCAAAACAAAATGTGGTTTCAGGCTATTGTATCATTATTCGCATAGAAGTAGAATATACCCTTACCTCTCTCACAATAATACGTTTACTACAAAACTGATTTCACAAACGTATTTCTCGTAAAATTCTAGCTCAGAATGACATATTACACGACCCGCTTTCCATTTAAGAAAATCAATCGATCGAATTCAAGATGGCGAACTTGATGACTGAAGAAAAAAAATTCTGCCCCATCAGTATCTTTGCTTGTTAGTCCTGTTTTCCTTTATTTCTTAAAGGGAAAAAATTTCCATAAAGACGTCTGAATATATATATATATATGTATATACAATCCAGAATAAATACAAAAATCCAGGAGTTTTCCAGGACTGAAAACATGATAAAAAATCCAGGTATTTCAGGATGCGTGGGAATCCTGTTGGTATCTTTGATATAGGAAGGAAGAGCCAGGAGTTGGAGATGGTGCTCAAGGAAGGCGGAAATTCCTTCGCTAGTAGAGCAAATGTTGGAAACGATGGGTTTGCTAGATTTTTGGTTTGAGGGAGTAGTTAGAATTTAGTAGTCCTAGGATTATTGAGACAGAGTGAAGATAGCGGATTGCGACAGTCCCTCATGCTTAGAGGTGGGTAGGATCCTCCTCAAGGGAGCGGTACACTCTCAGACGAAGCAGTCATGATGGGATGATCTAGTGTGAGATGTTTTCGAAGAGCCTGGAGGCTAGGATGGTACTAAGAAAGAAGATTGGAACCAGGAGTTTTGCGTGGAGGTCGCTTGGAGACTTTCTGATTCTTTGCACGGTTCATTTGTTTACGGATAAGGTGAACGTGGTATCCACGGTTGATAAGAGATAAGAAAAGGGTAATGAAATAATTTTGGAGTAGGCCGTCAGAAAAGCACATGTACCGCTCTCACCAGGAGGACCCCATCTAACTTTACTCAATAAAATGCACACTTACCTACGAGGGCACGAACTCCACGATGGACTCTTTCCATCCCTATCTGTACTCTCTCTCAGCAATCTTAGAACTCCCACATTCTATCTACAAACCTGGCAACCCTATCGTTTCCAGTATTGGCTCCACTACCGAAATAATCTCAGACTTCCTTGACCACCACATCCAACTGTTCGTCCAGGCTCTTCCTATAACAAAGATACCAACCACTTCCTTTTCATAATATATTCTATCTCCGACCCGCTCCCACACCAAATTCCAACTTCGTTTCAGTCAACGTGACGTAATTGTACACCAACATTACGCGCAATACACAAAATTTATGTGAATCACGGTGGCTCAGTGGTAGAGCGCTCACCTCCGGTGCTCGAGATCGTCGGTTCGATCCCAGCTCATGCCATGTGGGCTTTGTGGTGGGTTTTCTTCGGGTTCTCCTGTTTCCTCTCACTTTCTTCATTCCACCAATTCTCTCATCATCATCCATACGACCTGAACCAAAGTTTCCTAAAGGCCTTGAAAACAAAAATTCAAATTCGAAACAATATTATGCACCACACGCAAAGATTTAGAAACAGACATCGATTATATAGTGCAGATCGGTACTCGAAATGGTTATCAGAAAGCTATATTGATTCAGTGGCTACACAAAGCAAATGACAGATACAATCAAACTAAAGCAACTCCACGCGTAACGCCCAAGTAAATCACGGAGCGGCGTTCCTCAGTGGTTGAGCGCTGGCGTAGCATAGCAAGATTCCATGCAGAGCCCAGTTAACGAAGGCCTGATTTTGACAAATAAAAATATTAAAGATGGAAGTTTTGATATTTGACATAGTTGTTTATTATTGCTTGAAAATGAATATATCAAAAGTCTTGAAGGATCGGAGGTGAGCAGTGGCCGCTACCTTGAAAAATAGATATCTTTCTGTGGTTCCTCACATATTTCACAAAAATGATTACGTTTAGCGAAAAGGTCGCAGTTAGTCTATATTGCGCAATCAAACATTTATTACAGCACATATATTTTTATGCTTTCCTTGTGAAACCTATCATAAGCAAATGTGATTTTCTTTTCTAGGACATTTCTCCTGTTTAGTACCTTAAAATACTTTTTGTTGTCTTCTGAAAGCTGTGGCAACACTGTCCCGCGTACTTCCAAACCCGCGGAGTGCACGTTTAGAAACACGTGAAGTTTTGCTTTCGCAATGGCAACAGTTAATAAGTGTTTCATTTGTAAAGATGTTGTCTGTGATGTGTCGCGAGTGGGTAGAAAAATAAAGTATTTAATCTTCAAGAAAGTATTTAATATTGAAGGAAACAACCATAATTTTGAGCAGCTCGGGACGTCAAATTTTCGAAAGTGTCCACTTTGTGCAGTTGGAATGACACTAAACCTGATAGTATTAAAGTAGCATAAAATCGCGATCTAACACCGTCAACATCATCAACCGGAAGCTCTGCGGTCGTCAGTAAATAAGTTCGAAACAAGGTGCCTCTTTTACGCTGAAGTCATTAATCAACATCTCAAAGAAAGAGAACAGAAGAAACCAATAATCAACGCAGAGCTATTTACGAGGACGTGTCACTGTAAGAAAGGTCACTGATGCTGCTAAGAGAAATGATGAGTTGTCGAAAGAAGTTAAAATTTCGCCCAGCTAATCCAGCTGATTTAGCTGCTGTTGATGGAATTCACCATCATGATTGATGAATTTTGTCTTCATCCTACATCAACAGGAGGAGAGCGTCCAGATAGGACTATGTTGCAGCAGCCACGCCGTGGAAGAAATTTATTCATTCCTCAAAAATAACGAATGTTAACATTCGCTGTCTGATTTAATGTCCGAAGCAACTGAGTGCAGCCCAGATGAAAAAGGAATTACAGCTAAATTAAAAGAAAAAAATATGAAGATGTAATCATCAGAGAAGATAAAAAAGGATTCCAATAGTTTGTTTCACAGACACATACATGAAAGTCTATCAAATGCGTAGTATGAGGAGAAAAAAAAAAGAGATGGAAGCCGAGGTGCGACTAAGAATAGTGCAAACTTCAGCAGGAATCATAAGGAAGGATATCCAGTAGGGTGGAGCGAAAAATTGACTTTTTCACTTATTTTCGAAATCTATATGGGGCTAGTGCGGGAAAGTTGCCAAATGATCTCAGGAACAAGTGTGCAAATTTTCAGTCCATTTCGTTAATGTTCTGATCTCCCGCCAGGGGCAAATTTGGCACATCCTTCAAATTATTCAAATTTAGCCGGTTTTTTTGCATTTATCTCTCTTAATTTTGAGGATATGTTAATGTTTCTTACATCGTTAGATTCGTCATGATACTGACATTAAAAATGTTTAGTACTCATTGTGACTATTTTGCGTATTTCAGACGGTTTTGGCGGGAAACCAGATTTTCTATTAAAAATTCATACTTGGCAGTACCCGTGCATTGTTCAGAATGCACATAAAAATTATATTTGTTTAGCAGCTCTTCGCTTACTGCAGGCGGTAAAGTATATTTGTACTCTGCATTTCTGCAAGTGCACAATATCCTTTACACATCCTTCCATAACCCAGAACTAACCACGAGGAGGTGGCTGCATTCTAGTTCCACCCATTCCCAACCCAACCACCCTACCTACAATCTGGGAATGTTTCTTTCTACGATTTAAAGAAGTCCTGTTTTGTCTCCATTTTCGGTAGTCTTTTTTTGCTCTCCAGCCTCGCTCTGATAAATCCGTCTCTGTTGTCAGGCCCACAAACAGCACTGGAGGCTTCAGTGACAAGCTTGACAATCCATTCTACAGACTGTGTGTGGCAAGGAATGTTGATGATATCCAGTTGATCAACCTCGAGAGGAATTTTCCCTTCCAACATCCTATTGATCTCACTGCTTGGTATGTTTCTTGTTATAGGTGGCTCGGTCACCTCGCACTCGTTCCAGTTGATTAAGTCGATGTAGTCCTTTGCGCTAGGGTTCATTGCAGGGACTTTGAACTTGCGAATATCTTCTTTCCTTCTGCCCTGGCCTTCAGAATTCTCCTGAACGCAAGTTCCCGAATATGTCTTCGTTCGTCTTTAACCATGGAAACAAGGATGTTTTCAGGATGACCAAAAAAGCCATTTCTTTGAATAACCGGGTCTACTCTCTTCTTTAGTTCTTCGCTAAGATACCGAGACCGAGCGAACAGACTCCAGAGATGCTTCGGCCCCTCCTCAAAATGCGGTTTGAACTTAATATCGAACCAAGTGGGAGCATACACCTTTAAGGCAAATGTAGCAAGCGTCTTCAGAGTCTCAGAAGGATTCGCTGTACCTTGTATTGTCGAAGAATTCTGTTGGCAGTAGTTAACCATCTCGACTGCGAGAGTTTTCCAGGGTTCTTGCTTTCCAGTGATGTAGTGCATTGTCCACTTGCAATTGCTTGACATATTTCGTAGAGGTATTGTTGGTCAGAGCTGAGATCTTTAGGGTCCACTGACGGCAGAACTGTGTCAATAGTTTCGTAGAGAGTCACTGGCAGTGTCTCGCACTTCTGGAGTTGAGTTCCTATAGGCCCAGAAAACGTGTAGGGTCCGGTCGTAGGACCGTCCAAATATTGAAAGAGATGACGAAGTGGTAACTCATTTCCATGAAGTAGACAGACTACCCACTGTAACGGTCTGCCCAGGTTTGTTTCAAGCTGTCGGATAACTCCACCGGTATGTCCAGTATTCACCACAGTTCCGTCGCAACCAACAGCCAGAATATGCTCTGTTGAAAATCCCTGCTTATATAGCAATTGTAATAGTCTTTCAACAATGGAAGTGCTGGCCCCTGTCAATGGCGTGAAATGTCCGATATACAGAGAGCCACTACACTACAGACACGTGTTCTTCTTTAACAACAACTCGATGGAACTTTCCTCCTCTCTTTTCTTGACTGATCGTGTTGTCGCGCTTTCCATCAAAGTAGACTACTCGCAGGACCGTCTCTTCATTTGCACATTGTTTTTGTAAGTGCTCTCTGCTTTTCTTCCTCTCTCGTCTTACTTTGCTCCTATCTACGACCTTGGAATAATCATCTTCTCTTACGATTCCCACATCTCTGAAGATCGCCTTCGCGAGCTGGTAAGCATTTCTGTCTGACGTTCCAGTTCGATCAGAAGCTATTGAAAAATTCGATAGGGTTAGCCTAGCGGTCGGAGGGGTTGGTTTAAGTTCGTGCGGCGATTCTCGTTGTTTTTTCCGGCTAGGAGTAAACTCTTCATCATCATATTTATTTTTTCCGGCTAGGAGTAAACTCTTCTTCATCATAGTTATCTGAAGAAGTCACAGAAACGTCAATGTCTCCGTTACTTTCACTATCTTCTTGCACTTCTAAAGTTTGTTTCAACTTTCTTTTTCTTGCTTTTTCTCTGTTCTCCTTTCTCTCTGCTTTCCTTAGTATTCGCTTCGTCGTTTTCGTATCCAAGCATCCAATGAACATCCTTCTGATAGTTCGCTGATCACACAGGAAATCTCTTTCCATGGGAGGGACTCTTTTGAATTGCTTACAAGTACAACTTCGGAAATCAGGACATTTGCATGCTGCAATGTCGAAGAGAGTAATTCTGGTATTTTCCAGAAACGCCTTCCTGGCCTGAATAGCAGATTCAGTTGTTTCCTTCACGCTCTTCATAATTTTGGAATACTTGTGATACGAGCGAATCATATCAACAACTCGTTTGTGGAAGATGACTGGGATTGATGAATTTGTCCAGATTTCCTCTACTTTCTTGCCGACGATATCTGCAATTTCCGAAACAGGTTTTGGCTTTCCTGATTCCGCAGAGGCTTGGTCTCGAATCCAGAGATAGAACTTCAACACATCTTTGACAGTTGGTAGAACAATTTCGGAAAACTCCGATGGAATTCAAAAAATTGGACATGCCGAGTTCTTCTTAGTTTTCTTTTACTTAACTTTACTCATTTGTACAGTCCGGAGTAATTTGATTTGACAAATTCACAGTATTCGGTATTTATTTATATCTGTTGTATTTTCAGTATTATCAAAACCAAAATAAATTCACAATCACATTCACACTAAACACTTCGTAACGTTGCTATTAACAGTAATATTAACAGTATTATCAAAACCAAAATAAATTCACCTTCACACTAAACACTTCGTAATGTTGCTAGCTACTAATTTACTGTTATATACTTGTATAACCTTTTGCTCATAAATTGGCTGATGCAATCTTGACTACAAGTTTCAACATCAGTAAGAGAAGAATCACATTCGCACTAAACACTAAAGTATTTAAGCACACACTTTGTTTGTAATGCTGCTGTGGTGGACAGACACTCAGAACTGGAATGACGCAAGCTCGGCTACACTTGTAAACATCAGCGGGAACACAACGTATGAGAGAGTAATATGTAATTATGGATTAATTATATTATGCTTGTGTTTAGTATTTAGCAAAAATGTGCAACACTAATAGTATAAGAGCAAAAGTGTCCATGAATCTGAACTGAAAAATTCTTACATACGAAAACTTGTGATTTTTTCCCTAAATATATCAATTTTGCCCGAAAGAATGTAAAAAGCGTGAAACAATGACAATGAACATCAAACCTTTTCAAAGTCCGTGCAATAACGATTCTAACGATGTAAGAAACATTGACATATCCTCAAAAATAAGCGAGATAAATGCAAAAAAAATGCAAAAAACGGCTTAATTTGAAGGAAGCGCCAAATTTGCCCCTGGCGGGAGATCAGAACATTAACGAAATTGACTGAAAATTTGCACACTTGTTCCTGAGATCATTTGGCAACTTTCCCGCACTAGCCCCATATAGATTTCGAAAATAAGTGAAAAAGTCAATTTTTCGCTCCACCCTAATATCCAGTCATAAGTCTATGATATCCTCCCAGCAATAATTTCCTAAAAGACGCCAGCCGTGTTGCTATTGTACGCTCCACACTGTGAACGCGACCGCTCCCAAAACGTTACTTAATTTCCTGGAGCATGTGACAATGAAGAGGTAATAAAAAATAAAGAAAAAGCTAGCTCAGAGGAAATGTATTTTCAACAGCCCATGTCATTACATCAGCATTACGACCCCTGGTCTTCTATTTCCCCTTTATTAAATAGCCTCAAATGTGTTCTTATACAGAAAGTAAGGTTCCAAGAACTTGGTCAATCTATATCAAGTTTGGGGTTTTCAAATTGTTGAAATTAAAATAAATCACAATGTTCCTACGAGCATGAAGTGTATCAATGTACGGTTCGTGCAATTTCCCTCTCCAACACATCCCTCGATATAAATATGTTTATATATATATATATATATATATATATATATATATATATAAAAGTGGAAATATCATGATATTCAGCGCTATTAGCAAAGGATAAAAAAAATGTAAATTTATTGTAATTTAGAGGTAGCCAGGATGTAGTAGTGTTACAAAATAAAACTGATAGCATACATTTACACTTACCATAGAGGAATAATTTCACTGAGCAGGCAAAATAACGATAACAAAACAAAACAAAAGGATTATAGACTGAATTGTACGTCATGGTGCTGTTCCTACAGTAGTAATAATTGCAGTCACAGCATCTACGCTATGGCACACAAGATAAACTTACTAACTTCCCATCGCACATTTATGTATGCGAACAGTTTTAAGTGCAAGTAAATTCGTCGAATACTTATCTGCTATATGGGTAAATCTATGATATCGAAACGAGTACCGATTTTTATTTTTCAATTTTTATCTTGCTGGCCTCAGGTGAAGGCATGGGTGGGTTCGTTCTGTTGCCATCTGTTGGGAAAGGAACAAATTAAAATTTACTGGTAGACATGTAATTCAGTATATATATATAACTAGTAAAAAGGAAAGCCGGGAAGGCAATTTAAGGTAAATTTAAGACAAATGAAGGAGAAAAAAGGATAATACTTACAGCTTACTTTCGCATTAGATCACACATATACACATAAAAAAAAGTCAGTATATTTCGTGTATTCACACTTTTTCAAGTACAGAGGAAGACAGCGAAGTTCACGTGTTCACAAAGTACAAGTCTGAAGAGACAGTGGCGACACGTAGCGAACAAAACATCAAAACTGGAGAACAACTGACTGCTGTAGCGCGTAATTTCCGGAACTTGAAATAATAATAACTGTATACTTCCTCTATACTTGAAAAAGTGTGAATATACGAAATATAGTTACTTTTTTTTATATGTATATGTGAATATGTGTGATCTAATGCGAAAGTAAGCTGTAAGTATTATCCTTTTTTCTCCTTCATTTGTCTTAAATTTACCTTTTATATATATATATATATATGAGGGCTGGAAAGAAATAAGTGGCAACACTGTTTTATCCCAGCGCAGGGAATTTTTTTTTTGTTCGAGCTGCTGGTGGCAACACAAGTAGAGGGTGGGTGAAGCTATACATCCCGGGTGGCGGCGCTAGTGTAGGTGCTGCAGTGATAGTAGTGGAGTGTGTTGAATGTAGGTTATCAAATTACACCGCTCTAAAGGGGATGTTTTGCAAGTTTGAACAGCGTTCATGGATAAAGATCGAAGTGGCCCGTGGAAAAAACGCCAGGGAATGCCACTCTGGACTACGTGAAGCATGCGGTAATGACGCATTGCCGTATCGGACTGTGGAACGTTGGGTTGCAGCGTTTCGTGCAGGACGTGATAGTGTGCAACAGGAACCAGGTGGAGGTCGACATGGGGTCGAAAACCGAGTCATTGAATTGATTCAATCTTTGCTCCGTTGGAGAATCCAACCACACAGCATGTTATGGGCACTCGGTTCCGTGTGTCTCAACCAACCATCCGCCGCGCCATCTCCAAAAGTTACGTCTCAAGATGGTCCATAAAGCGAATGTGCATGCTCTGAAAGACAGCCATATCGTGGAACGGAAAACCAACTGCAGAAAGTTGTATGAGCGCCACCTGACGAGAGATCGGTGGAATTTTGTACTCACCATAGAGGGCGCAACTCACCAATTGTGGAAAGGTCCGAGGAATTACACACAGAAGTGTCGATGCAAAAAGACGAAGCAATTTCGTTCGTCAGTGCACCTAAAGCTATCCACGAAGTTTCATGGTTGTTAGCTATTTTTTTGTTATAGGGATAAATTAAAGCTACGTCGCGTTGCCAACAATGTGAAAATTAATGCTGCTTATTATAAGGAACATGTTTTGACAAATATTTACAACAATGAAATACCTACAATGTATGAAGCAGTTATCAACCGTGTGGAGCTGCATCAGGACAAGGCGTCCAATCACACAGCCAAATCATTGCTGGCATTCTACGGACGGATCGAAGCTAGGACCGAAATTCGTACTATTCCCTCCTCCGACATCCCAGTGAAGAGTCGCGATGCCAGCCTAATGGATTACTGTGCATTTGAAACATCACTTTTCTTCTCGTAAGGTGCACACGGTTCTTTAGAAAGCGACCCAGTAGAAGTGGAATAAAATACCCTTGTCCACCTGCAACGAGGTCTTCTCTAATGCAAACTGCGCTGGCGGGCAATCGTCAAGATTCCTGGTCGTCACATTAAACGTAACCGGTGGTGGAAGGGTGGCCTGTCATAGCAGAGTGAACACTTCAAAGCTGTCTACATGGAAGCGTATCAGCCTTTGCATTCAACTACTTAATGAAGAACTTTGATACAAGCGTGCATCTTTCGAAGTCCAAAGGTGTATTGGTTTAAATTTCGTACTGGTAATCTAAAAATCCTCATTTGCTCGCAAACATGAAGCAATGGAATCACCGATTACAACGTTTATATAAAAGCTTCGCCACTTTGCTGTTTCGTTCAGGTTTTCCACTACCTTAAATTATAGTGTCAAATACAACTTTGCTTCATGAATTGCACTCAATGTTCCTGCGCAAAACATCAAAATTTCATAAGATAAAATATTATTACAAGCAATATATAGCACTTGATAGAAAGAAGCCTTACCAAACAGCGCACGTATTATTCTCCATAACCTGAATAGCATAAGAAGGCCAATTCCTGCGATTACGAAACGTTTTTTGCTATAGACAAAGTCCAGAACTATGGACAGTGTTACTATAGTCCCATCAAATACGTCCAGTCTACCATGGAAATACTCCCGTCGAAATGCATAGATCTTAAACATGTGTTCAAAAAGAAACGTTAATAGAATCATCAAGCTAGTCTTGTGAAGAATTCCCTCAAATAATGGGTCATAATCAAACACATCCAAATCTATGAGCAATTCAATCGTCACCACAAAGCAGTCGGTAAGTACAAGGACAAGAATTAAAATCTGTAACAGAAAATATTCAAATATTAGTTATGAAATACAAAAGCATTTTCACCACTTACTAATCTACAAACTGAATATTCGATACACTAACCATTATACTAATAATACCCTCATGAAACCCAGTTGTCGGATTTTATTAATATGTACAACACAGAAACCTCCACCCCCTTCATAGATATTTCTGTTGGCCTGCCCGCATCAAAAAATCACGCATGAGAATTAAAACAAAAGTAATCAGTAAGATATTGAGGGGCCTTATAATCTCGCTCATTCTAGCCATCGGTGTCCAGAAATTAATAACAGGAACCACAAGGTGCAAAGAGTCAAAGTACACGTGAAATTGACGTCATTTTTAGGTCGAAATGACAGGTAAATGTCACCAAGCAAACGACGTATGTAAAATTCTTCCAGTGACAGCTTGTTCCTGTAGCTAGTTGCTTCAAGAACCAATCTGTCCCAAAACAGTCGTTTGATTCCGGTGCTTTTGCATTTTAGCAGCTTTATAGAAAGCAACGACACACACATAAAACAGTTGAATCCGACAAGTACACTATTTTACTTCAACTACATTGGCTAGGATCACGCTGTCGCTATCGAAAACGAGATATAACCATAGGATGTCGTCCAAAAATAGAGGATGAAACATAATATAATGACGTCAATTAAATAACCAAAATGTCACGTAATAGTGACGTAGATTTTATTATCCTACGTAGAGACGTGATTTTGATTTTTCGATCAAAATATCACGTCTTTTTCACGGGAGTGTGCTGCTTGGAAGGTGCTTGAGGTGTTGTTGAAAAGGTATGGCTAGAGTAGCTCATAGACACCGGAACCGTCTTGATTGGTGCAGTGGTTCACTGTTGATAACCCATATTTTTAAAATATCAAGTATTCAACATATTTCCATTCTGTTATATTTATCTGCACCAACCGGGCTTAAACATTATCCTACACAATAGAAAAATACTGTGAGCGCCGTCTCCACGTACCCTGTTGTCAGTGTTGCCAACCCATGTCCAAAAAAATCTATCATGAACCACAAGGTGTAGAGACGTGACTGAGGTGTCGTTGGAATGGTCTTGGTTAGGATAGCTCAGAGTCATTAAAACCATGTTGACTGGTACAGTGGGTCAGTTTTTGCCATCACTTTCTTTTTTAAAATCATTTTTTTTTAAATTGTTTTCATTCTGTAAGTTCTATCTGCACCTAAATTGGTAAAACTTTAAACTTTATTGTTATATGGGCCAGTCTAATAAGTTTGTACTTCGACCCGTCACGATTCCCCTTTAGCTGTTAAAATCCACCCCCATGCCCCTTCCGAGACTCGACCCCGGGACCTTCGAGCCGATGGCCTACCGCCGCAGACCGCTCGGCCACCCAGCCGGCACCAAAATTGGTATAAACATAATTCGACAACATAAAAACACTATGGGTGTCATCGTTTCCAAGCACCTCCGATATCAGTGTTGCCAATATATTTTCTATACAATTTAAATTTTCGAATTGCTTTATTACGTTAGACGTATCAGCACCACACTTCGCATAAACATTATTGAACACAATAGAAAAATACTGTGAGTGACGTCGTCCAAAAGCACCCCTGCTGTGTGTTGTCAATCTATTTTATAAAATGAATGTAGATTATTCCACGTCAGATCAACACGGTCATTTACCTGACCATCTGATTTTTAAGAAAATTTTGATATGTTAATTGGCCTTATGAGAAACACCCAAAAATGTAATACTGTACTCCTGTATCAAATATTTCTGGAGTTACAGCATTTGAAACTTTGAATTTTTTTCGAAATTTTGAGTCATATTTTACTCTGAAAGGTTCACTATTTTTTAAATTTTCATTCGTGACCTGAACAGGTATGGCCTACACCCCTCAAATGCCTGACGGCGCCTTATTGATCACTCCAAGGAAGGATGAGAAAGATTCGACCAGGGCACTTCTTCAGGAAACATCACGATATTCGCCTGGCGAAACTGATGAAAACCTCAGTTTGAGTGGCTGATAGTGTGGCCGAATCCGTGCTTGCCCATTGCCGATCCGAAGTCTACGATCTTATAGTGCAGTCTCTGGAAAAGAAATGCATGCAGATTCTATACTTCTTGAAGTGAGGGAAAGAGAGGAAACTAACAGTTTTTTTCTCTGAGAAAATTATAAACTCTTTAAGCCACATTTCCAAGATGGTGATCGAAGTGACCATTTGACCTTAACAGTTTGTTATCTGATTTTAACGCCGTTTATATCATTATATGATAATGAGGCAGAGGAAAAGGCAATTTTTAAAAATGTATTTACTCTAACACCATAAAGGTGAGATTGTGAATGCACGTACTGTCCTGCTACCAGTACTACGCCAATTTGTTATTTTGAACTTATAAACAGTGCGCTTATGCAGAAAATGTTTATTATACAAATCGTGACAACTTGAAGACTGCTAGGCATGCATTTTGGTGAAAGCTGAATTTAGAAGAGCATTATTCCGTCCTATCTGCTTACACCATAAAAGCTTGGGTCTCAACCTTCAACAATACGGCGGCCTGAGCCTTAGATGCCTAAAGGCCATAAATAAAATTCAATTCAGCGACATGGATTCAACTCTGAAGCAAAGACACATCCACAGACCATACTGCCAGGGACTCAATGAAGGCTTGCAGATAGCTCTCCCGAAATCACTTCATCTGCAACAGAGGTGACAGATTAAACTGTTAGTTGTGTAATGAGAGTACAGTGCTTCCCACGGAATATTGAGGTACTCAATGTCACCATCAGGGACGAAATTAAGAGCTCAGCTACGTTGTGCTGTGCATGATCTGAGCCCTAGATTGAGGAATACTTGACAAAAAATGACGGCCACCTGAAAAACGCCATTCTCAATTGATTGCATTATTATTAACGTCCTAAATGAGCTAGTAAGGACGAGACCTACTTTTTTGGTAAAGTGGGCTCCGAACCACTGCGTTCAAGAGACTTTAACAGGATCTGAACCCATGACCAACACCTGTTTCCCCCACATAACAGGCATCACAGAACTTGCAGGTTAGGATGTACATTACATTAGAAGTGTGGCATGTACTCTTGTGAAAACGGTTGTACATGAGTTTCACAACACAATATAAATGCGGCAACGTTTCGCAGAAGCGTGTTCACAGAATAGGAGAGGAGATAGATAGAGATGACTGGAGCTAGGGAGTCGCCATGTTGCCAACTGACGCTGGGTAACAGAGTGGCCAGGATATGGAGAAGGGAAAATGACTAAAGGGGTCGGAGAAAACACCAAATGGAGGAGAAAATGCGGAGAGAGGCTTCCTAAAGGCATAATAGGATAAAGAATCAGAGAGGAGGTTACTACTAATATAATAATAATAAAGATGGAGGGGAAAAGGAATAATAAATAAAAATAAAATAAATGTGAAAATAGAGACAGAAGGAAGGAGATAATGGAAGAAGGAAGCACTGAAGAATAATAACTGTGCTCCAGGGAGTTATAGGTAGGCCTGGCTCATGGTTGGCGGAGAGGATAGAGATGTACCTCTGCTCCCATATCTTTCCAACAATGGCAGGTGAATCGGGATTCAGAATTTTCGGGATGCTGATTCGGAAAGTTTCGTCGGAGGGCAGCCATAATATGAAGTGTGTTATGAGGAGATGCGGACGTTATGATTTGGAAGAGTAGTAATGATTGAATTTAAATTTTTAAAGCCTTTAGGCAACTTTGGCTTAGGCCGGATGGATGATGATGAGATTAATTGATGGAATGAAGAAAGTGTGAGGCAACGGGAGAACCCCGAGAAAACCCACGCACACGGTGTTTGTCCACCACAAAGCCCACACGGCATGAGCAGGGATCGAACCGACGAAGGAGCAATGGTTGTTGATGCGGATTGTTAGAGGTGTTTCTTTCTCCGACGTAGAAGGTGGAACATAGCTTACAGAATAGTAGGAGGTAAATTTTTCTAGAATACCAATACATGCGTACACGAGCTTCACAATCACAATAGAAAAGAGGCAACATTTCGCAGAAGCGTGTTCACACGATAGACGAGAAAATGGACAGAGAGGACTGGTAAGCAGTAGGCAACATAACGACTCCTTAGCATCAGTTAGTCCTGTGACAATTTTCTCTATCCATTTTCTCTCCTATCATGTGAACACGCTTGTGCGAAGCGTTGCCGCTTTTAATTATGTTTGTGATATTCGTGTACGCCTGTCTTTGTATTCTATAATGTAGATACCTTTCTTTTAACCTTTTTTGCTATCTTATATATATATATATATATATATATATATATATATATATATGCATATCACAAGACAAAGGAAAACCGGAAGGGTAATTTAAGAAAAAACTAAGGATAATAAGAGTGGGAGTGCTTACACATTATAGTTCACATATTGGTTCACCTAAAACACACAACAAATAAAGATATTTTGGCAAATTTTGGAACACATCATTATCGTCAGGCTAGGAGAAAAAAGGACGGACACACGCACACAAACAAACGAAATGAGAAAGCAGTGGCGCCACGCAGCGGACGATGGATCAATCTCGGAAGAGTTAAGTAGCGTAATTAGCTGTCAGGATGGGATACGGGCCTGCAAACATACTGTGTAAATATGGTAGGAGGAGGGGGAACGAAGAAAGATGGAGGTTTAGGCCAAGTTTTATTTTCGCGCTCCAACCGTAAATGTAGGCCCTTTCCCACAGGCGACGTGTTGAGGGCTTGGTCGGTGAGGCATAATGTGTATTATAGCAACGTGGAAGGAGAGATAGATACAAATTGGTGTTGTATGACTGGGTGTGTAGGGAGACTGGAGCATCAGGTTTGTTGATGGAGCAAAAGTGGTGATGGTTATTAACCCTTGAAGTGACAAGCTCGTTGTGTTACACAAAGTGACATTTACTTTATATTTCAACTTACAAGAAATAAATTTTACTGCAAAATTTTAAATATGAAAATGAATATATTTTTATGTAACAAGGTTTTGTACCAGAGAAAGCATATACATGACGTCCTATCTGTGGTCAAATAAATGGGTATACACTATTGTCGAAATGGATGGTGAGTCCAACGGACTCAAGGCTCCGCCTATTTCCCCCACATAGAAGGCATCACAGAATTTCCAGGTTAGAATGTATATTCTCTAATAGCCCTAAAACCCCATCTTTCTTGTGTTCCTCCTCCACATTTACACAGCTTTCTTGTACACCCGTATTCCATCCTAACAGCTAATACGCTACTAAATTGTTTCGAGAAATCGTCCGCTCTGTGGTGCCACTGTCTCCTTATTCTTTTGTTTGTTTGTGTGCTTGTGTCCGTGCTTGCGAAAATATCTTTATTTGTTGTGTGTTTAGTGAACTCTACTAGAACTAATACGTAAACTATTGTTGCGAAACCAAAATTCCGTCTTATTTTGTCCTTCTAAAAAAAAATATATATAATGCTTTCTTAATTTAGTGTACTCGGCAAACCAGTTACTTGACTTTGGTTATTGAGAAACCATGTTGACCTTGTTTTCACTCAGAAACTGAAATATTACACCCATTTTTACGAATTACAGGAAATCACTTTAGTGATGACTGTGTGTGGTCACAGATGTCAAAAACTCTATCTTCATAGTAACATATTAACATCAATAACATATTAACATATAGTAACATCAATAACTCTATCATCACAGGAAAATATTACAAAGAAATTTGTACATTTTGGAAGTATTGTTCAACGATGTTTCCGTGTGTTGAATTATTTGCTTTGTCACATGCGCTAAAGAAAGATATTATCAGGTGTATCTCCTGGAAATTGGCTGTATCATGCCATATTTTGAAACTGTCATTTCCCCCGAAAATCGTCTAACTGCGTAAATTTCAAGAAAAGAGAAGATAGCGAAGTCACCCCATATTTCCTCCTGACCACAAAACATCCACGTTGAGTTTCCGGCGATCCGACATCCGTCCATATAAAAACCCGCTCCTACCTGAATCTTGGCTCTTGTGTGCCAGGAACGCTGTTGTGTGCATCGTTGTGCTGTTCGACTTATTCAGGACTTCAACTTAGGCGACTTAAGAATAAGTAAGGCCTGTTCAATTTCTAACATTTTACTAAGATTAAGACTAATGCGATATTTTCTTTTAGCAAGAGTCGAGATGTATCACCCAACTTTTAGAGATATACTGAGTATGAAAGTTTTGATAATCTCCTCGGTTGTTCCAAGTTATAACTAATATAACACTTACACTTTTCTCTTGCCGTGAAAAATGTTATGAAATCGGAAATGTTTACGTTATGACAAGAATATATGTGTCAAAATACTATGTCAAATTATATCTTGAGGGCACCAGCCGTTATAAATATTAAGAAAATGAATGGTAAATTTTAATAATAAAAAATTAACACAGGTAAATGTCCATGACATAATTTTCTTACTTCTATTGACGTCAATGTTAGGTTTTTGTTATATTTATCGTTACTCAGAAAATAAGTTATCTGCAAAGAGATAATTAAATCACCGTATCTATAAATAAATTGGAGATTGAAATCTCAAAGTTAAAGCAAATATGTAAAATATTTCCTAGCTGAGACGTAATGATAAAATTTAGTAATCTCGTCGGTAAATCAGTTTTTTTTTTGTTTTTTTTTTGTAAAAATCTGAACGAATTGATTATAAATGCTACCCTGATCTGTACGATTCGACATCCAGATCTAAATCCTGGTTTAAAGTTTTGGTAACTTCTAAGCAATCATATCAAGAAAGATCAAGTTGAATATTCGAAAATGTTCTAAAGCAATCTATTCATAGGAGCTGTGAACTCTCTCCAAGCTTTCTTACTCTCAATTATTTTATCTTGTTCTTATTCCATTTTATCTTGTTCTTACTCCATTTTATCTTGTTGTTGTATTTATTTTTTATTGTTACAATAAAAGCTTAAAATAACTTTAGCACTGAAAATTTAACATCCAGAGCAGTGAATCTCAAGGTAAATTAGTAAGTAAGATTTAGTCTAACGCGTATATCTCAAAATGATGTTCTACCATTGAGCTAGGACCTCTCTGTTGGCGTACATGGTATTTCCGGAACACAATTACGTCACATTATCATGTGTAAGTACTCCCATTCTTTAGATTTTCCTTTCATACATAAATACAGGATGTTGCAAAATAACACCGACAAACCTACATCACGAAATTCCTGACTTGAAAATAAGAAACATATTATGGACCATCGAAAGTGCATAAATGCTTTGTTTCGGCGCTATAGGATGCCGAAACCGCGGGGAAATGAACTTTAGAGCTTGATATTTCCAATACTATTAACGATAGAACTGCGGGGTCAAGGTACTTTCAAAGACTTCAAACCTGCTCTATCCAAAAATGCATATTCCAAAATTGTGCAAAAGATTCCCCAAAGGAAGTAGGATGTTTACAGGTATCTCTGGAGTGAATGTGGGTGTAAATAAACAAGAATAAGACGACTTTCCGTATGAGTACAGGTGATAAACGTAATCACTGGCATCTAACTGGAAAATGACAGTCTCTTTTACTGATAAAAAGTAACAAAAATGTTCGTTGAAATGTATGTAATATACTGCTGTTTGTTATCCAGTCACGTATGTTTTTTTTTAAAAAATCATTCCGGAAAGGAAATCTGTTTGAGATATCGAGTTGCCGCAAATGAATTATTGTTACTTGGTGGAATGTAGTCCCATTTATGCTTATTTGGACTCACCTTGACTTCAGAGAATTTCTGGGAATTCCTTGCGCACCCATTGCACAATTTTGGAATATGCATTTTTGGATAGAGCAGGTTTGAAATCTTTAAGGGTACCCTGACCCCGCAGTTCTATCGTTAATAGTATTGGAAATATCAAGCTCTAAAGTTCATTTCCCCATTGTTTCGGTAGCCTATAGAGCCGAAATGAAGCATTTGTGTACAACCGAGGGGAGGGGGAGAGGGAGGGAGATGGTCCACACTTTTTGTCTTATTTTCATGTCAGGAATCTCATGATGTAGGTTTGTCACTGTTATTTTGGGTATATAAGATGGTAAAACAGGTAGAAACAAAGGCGGCGTAGAGGTTAAAATTATGAAATAACCATATTGTAGCGTAACATTTTGTACATCAGTTTCTCTTTTCTCTTTAATCAACGCTCATACGTAAATACAATATAACGAAAGAAATTAAATCCCAATGTGAGCTTGTTCCGTTGTTACAGGCTGCCAAGCATACTGGCGTTCCTACTTACCGAAGCTTATGTGCATTCCGAAAATCGCGAACGCAAAACCATCGGTAAAAGTCGCCATCTTGATCGTCCACAACGTTACAGGGGCGGTAACTATCGAGATTTCAACCATTACTAAGAGGGCCGATCCACAAAGGATGTTTCAATCTCAATTGCCCAGAGTTGTACACATAATAAAATCGTAGTGTACACATCCATACACAAGCATATAGGGGCCTATGTCATATCCTAGACAGTATATAAACAAGGTGCCCTATCAGCCACGTAACCCGAGAACCCATACATACAGTGGAAGCTGATCCACTACCTTTGTCACGGAGATAACACACATATCCTCTAGAAACAGAGAATCCGCGAGCTGGTGTTAATAGAGGATCCGAGCTCCAAGCCTGGTCCACATTCTGAAATATATACTTGACAGATTTTATCCAATTTATTATATATTATTTGTAACAACAAAGGAGACTTTACAAAATCGAGGAAATTATGTAAAAGAAAGAAACTAAAACAACAGTAATGAAAATTGGTTATATTTACACCAAAAATACAACGGATAGATGACATCAATTAATTATTTAAAGGGCTTCCATGTGTCATAGGTACATGAAATTCGGAAGACAAACTTGTAACAGCCATAGATTTTAAAAATATCTGGTGTAGTAAAAAGTAATCCATTATTTCTGCATGACATTGAAGGCTTGACTTACCATAGTTAGAATGATCCGATTTAGGTCACATATGCGCCGTTTTGTTCGATAACGTGTTGCCATTTGGAAGGTAATATCATGATGCCTCTCTCATAGAAGCCCTTGTCTGGGCGATTGCTGCCCTCAGACGGTCCAATTGTTGACAGTATAGTTCCGAGTTAAGAGTTTGGCCGTAGGGGAGCAGCTCATAGTAGATAATTCCCTGCCAATCCCACCAAACACACAGCAAAACCTTCCTGGCCGTCAATCCTGGCTTGGGCACCGTTTGCGCCGGCGCACCACGCTTCGACCACGACCGTTTTCGCGTGACGTTGTCGTAAGTGATCCACTTTTCATCACCAGTCACCAACCGCTTCAGAAATGGGTCGCTTTTGTTGCGATTCAGCAGCGATTCGCAGATGGAAATTCGGTCCATGAGGTTTTTTTGCGTTACCTCCTGTGGCACCCATACATCAAGCTTCTTTGTGTATCCAGCCTTATGCAAATGGTTCCACACGGTTTTTTGTGCAATGTTTAGCTCTTGGGCAATCGAAACAGTGCTTACATGACGGTCGGACGCGACAATGTCCATGATTTTATCGACATCTTCGACACGTGGCCTTCCAGTGCGTGGTACATCTTTGACGTCAAAATTACCGGAACGGAATCGACGAAACCAAAATTGCGCGTGATTTGCTGTTACAGTATCAGGACCATAAACACTATTCACATTTGCAGCCGCCTGGCTTGCGTTTTCGCCTTTATCGAAGAAAAACTGTAAAATATAGCGTATTTTCTCTTTGCTAGCGTCCATTTTGACGCGCGCTCACACAACACTGAGTCAACTCATCACAACTATCTGAACAGTGTTTGTAGTAAGCAATCTCATCGTTTGAACGCCATCTCGTTGAACCCGATCGGACTTATACAACGCGAGATACAGATCACTGAAGCCATCTATTGGCAAAATAATGGATTACTTTTTACTACACCAGATATAATTATTGAAAACTCGAAAATTTTGACCGCAAACGTATACATCCCCAGGAAAGATATTACAGTTAAAGACATCTCAATTATAAACAATTGCAGGAACAATACTTTTTTTTTTTAGAACTGAAAATCAATTAGTTTTCCAGGACTGTACACATTATTAAAAACATCAGTTTTCCAGGATGCGAGGAAACCCTGTCTAGTTGCGCATCGAGTATCAAAACTACTTCGAATTTAGTGTCAAGCCATAAAGACGTTAATTAAATCATCCTATAACTCAAAATATAGAGCTCACAGACCCTTACAAACATAATATACACACTAAACATAAATTTGCTTACTTTCACCATTCTTGTATCCAAAATTGTGTTAAAAATTACTAATTATCACACAAGCCATTACCATTCATATCTAATCATATCATTCGTTTGTTATTTTCCAATGAATTGGATTACAAATGTGTAAACAACACCAGATATATGAGTCAGTAAAATGTGTGAGTACAATAAACGTTATACAATGGAATTCTTAGTTCTTGTGTTAGTCAGATACTAATAATAATGTACTGTCGTTTCACTGTCCGTTATTATTCAGTTAACTTTGAAAATAGACGAACAGGATAAATGTTCTTAATTCACTGGGGATGATTGAAAGTCCAGACCGAAAGTGATCTAATGTTTCTATGCCGATATTTTACTTAGCTGATAAATTGTCCCTTGTTTTAGATTGTCCTTAATCTTTTCCCATTACACCTACGCACATTTTTGTGTAACTCACTTATATTACTTTATGAGAATGCTTGGAAAGGGTTATTTCCTGTCTATAAGTTAAAAATGATTGTTTTATTTTTTCTTCTCTCTTTTGCTAACAACTGTCGTGGAGACAATTATAAGTTTTGACTGAGACACATTGATACTTTTTTTTTAAATTTTGAATAAATTTTGTTTCCACTTTTGTTCGAAAGATCGGTCGCTATAAGGTTATTTATATAACATTATAATCCTCTGTGGGTCAAAAGTTGAAATTGTGAAAATATGGAATGATTTCAATTAAAAGCAAACTAAATTAAAATAACAGTAATTAATATGGTGAGTAGTAAACAAATATAACAAATAGTTAAAGATTGTTGAGAAAAATCTTAAAATGTAAGGAACACATATCCTAAATATATGCAATTACTGTCATGTCTTTCATAAACTGGGCGTCTAGTCAATACTTCATGAAGCTCGGAATAAACACAAATGGTAGATTGATTTAACTAACATCTGGATACATTGAACGATGTCAATTAACATTTTTGTTGACAATCGGAAGCACGCTAGACGTTGACATCAGAAGGAAAGTTTGTAAACACTTCCGGGAAGGGGGGAGGACACAAACGAAGAATCCGTAAGCGGTTGACCGGATGCTCTAGTTGTATGATCTCGGAGTGCAATCGCGTTATGGTCATCACTTTAGGAGGATGTTTAAAATATGTGTACACACTGGCAAATTGGTCTTAAAGAGCGGTGTCAGTTTCTCTAGTCTGCCGTTGGCGAAGTCAGCCGGCGTAGCCTGGTGGACGAACACTGAAGATGATGCCAGAGGTGGTGAACCTTGGGCGGTGAGACGCAACTGGACACTGCTGTGGAGCTGGTGATGAGATATCTGTTTACATGGTGTATGTATGCTTCATGGGAGCTCGGAGCCGTCTGGTGGTAGTAGTTGACACTGCTGCATGTTTGCCCTGGTGACTGTTGAGTGGTGTCATCTGGCAGACACTGGCTGAAGCGTCTGGATGTGTATCTTGGATGTGTGACATGGAAGTGAAAGAGAAGAATGGGTTTTAGTGTTTGGGAGCTGATAAAATCTATCGGTGACTTTAGGGATCTAAACTACAATGGTAACAGAACGGGGAGATAAATTAATCGAGGAACATTTGATAAATTTAAGAACTGGTTACTGATAAAGAATTTCAATCTGAATTTGTATGAAAAATATAGCTTTTTTTCATGCTCTAAGCAAACAAGATGATAACTTTAAAGAAAGGGAGATGGTAGCAGGACGGGAGTAATTTTGGATGGTGGACGGTTTTGTCAACTGATAAAGTTGAAGATGACTTAGGTGTATCGAAAATGACTACGGAGAGGAATCGTCTGGATATATTAATGGGTGAAAATAAGGGTTTGAGTTGCCGTGAGAAACATTGGTTGTAGTCTTTTAGACTCTGAAGTAGCGAACAAGGTAGTATAAAAGAACTATTTGTAAAATTGTGGTTAGTGATAGAAGAAATACTGACAGGGGGAGGACATTTTAGGTGAATTTGTGAAAAAAAAAAGGAAGTGTGAAAATGAACTGACTAGTGTGTCTGAAAAGTAGCTTCTAATGCAGGGAGTCAGTCTGTTGTGAAATTTCCAAAAGGAATCGACTGCATAAAAAAAAAAAAATTATAGGTACTGATAACAACAAACAAGGTAATCAAAGGACTGAATGACCGGAAAGGTTGATAGAAAAAGAGAACGTAGATTTATTGTTGATTGAGCTCTAATTGTATTGAATACAATGTAGTACATCAGTCCGATTTTGAAATGGGTGTGTAAAGGTTATATTAGTAGAGTCATTCAAGCCCAAGGATTGATAACTGACTGTGTAATTGGCTGAGTGACGTAAGGATAGCATAATGTCAGGAAAAACACGAATTCGAATGTGGTATCAGGGAAAAGTGGGAAATGTTGGTGTGGGTTGGAAGATGTGTTTTCGCAACAATACTGGAAATTCGTTGAAGTTGGAATGGTATTCTTGTGGATACTAGGGGCCTGTATGGGGAATATTAGTAAAGGAAGGGGAAGGTTGTGGGTAGTGGTTGAAATTTACAAGTTATCGAGGAAATATGGAAAATTATATCGGTGGTACGTTTAGATAAATGAGACAACGCTTGTTTACTGATATCACATACAAAAAGGGAAAAACAGAAGGTACAGAGGTCAAGTGAAAGTTCTAGGGCATGATTGGTGTGCAAATGTGTATAAGTGAAGCTGAGCAAGGAGGTGAAGGTTGTGAAAAAAAAAAAATCGGAGATTGTGGGTTTTGTCTAAAAGAGAGATCTGTGTCTAAAAGAGAAGAACAACCGATAATTCTAGTAAGCAGATGATATAGTGCGTATTAACAGATAAAATAAGCCAAGGTCGCTTGGTTATATCATTTGAAATGGAAGAGGATGTGCTTAGAGAATAGAAAGTACGTAATTGGTATCAAGAGCGTCGTGACTTAACGTATTGGAGAGGATTTGATAAAGAAGGAGTTTGGTTTGGGAGCTTTGTTGTTGTAAAAGAGCTTGTATTTGTTCATTAATGTAGTCATCAGTCGTTTTGGGACTAGAGAATGGATATAATCTAGTTGACTTCTTTTAAGTGAATAAGATTGTAGATTGACATAGAAAGGCTATAAAAGAGAGCTTAAACCGCAATGAATTTCTGAAGCAGGTTGTATTATTGGAAGAATGGATACATTTACAAGGAAAGTAGTCTGCGATAATCTGGATACATTTCTTTTTCCTGTTATGGAGGTTTGAATTTGAATTTATATTAAGGCCTTTAGGCGTCTGAGGCTCAGGCCGGGATAGGATGGGGGAGAGGATTGTGGAAGGTATACGGCTAGGGCCTATTTTATAGGTACCATCCCAGCATTTACCTGGTGAGACAGCAAAAACGCTGGAAAAACCTGTCAGGATGGTTGGCCACTGGGATCGATTCGAGGACCTCCCGAATACTAAATCAACGCTTTACCACTGAGCCACGGCCGCTTGGTCTCTGTTCTAGAGGTGTTCACGCATGTGAGTCCATTCAGAGCATTCTGTAGAAGCTGGAAATGCGGTACTGAATGGAAAATGAATTTGCAATGGTATGTATACGTGGTGATTGGTAGCAATCAATCCATGGTGAGTTAAAATGAAATCGGAATCAGTAAGTACCAGTTCAGTATTTTGGGAGGGGATGGGACTACGGAAAGGAAAAAAGGTACAAAACCATTCCATCGCGAATCTGAAAATAAAAAAAAAATAAAAAGTTAATAAGGATGTTTGTGTTGAAATATAAAAATGTGGCGACCTGTAAAACATATGGGTCATTCATTCCACGTGAAATATGTACATTTTAATGTTTTCCATTGCCTCACCATTTTTGATTTTGATGAAACATGGACAGGGTTTTTCTTCATCCTTTCTTAGTAAAATGCCAAATTTTTAGATCTGAAAAAAATCCGTCCTGAAATATAGGCAATTATACGTTGCAAAGTCGGTAAAAATTCGCCGTTTGAAGGTATCTTAAAATTAAACACAACTCCTACCCTATCTGACCTAGAAAGCTCACCATAGCGTCTTTGAAAGGCTTATAAACTGGTCTTTTTTTCTGGTAGGTTAAGTTCTGTGATTAGCTTCTTTGAAATATTATATCTGGCTGTTGCAATCCGCGTAAAAAAAAAGTAAAATTTGGGGATTAAATATTTAATGAAAGACTATTAGTAACAATGTGATAAATCAGCTTGTTACTTGCAGTTGTATCAGACACGTTTGCCACATTTTAATGAACCCTCGTGTTAAGAAAAGAGCTTTCATTTATTTATTTTTTTATTTTATTTTTTATCAGAATAATATGTTTGATAGAAGAAAAATATATAGAACTATTTTTAATATCCTTCCTTTTTCTTGTTTCAGTTTTTTACTTAGATTAGTTAGCTCGTTTCTGATTGGTTCTACATCGCTTGACAATGCGATGGTCTTGTTTGATTGGGTCATTTTATTAGTACGATGTTTCGTTTCGTCAAATATTTTTTACATTCAAAATATAATGGTCAAAGTATGTTATAACTTTTAGGCTGTTTTGTTTAAAGGAGTCAAAATCTTTGAACAAAATGGTTCGTTTTAGCATCTTTAGGATGTTCTATTGTTTTCTCGTTGTCTTGGTGATGGTTTTCCTACATCTTAAATGTTAATTACGATGGGATAAAAATGACATATTCACAGGAGAGTATACCCTTCATCTGTGAATAGTAATTTGTTATTTAATATGCTGAACTCAAACGGAGACGTTCAATGCAATTAAAAATATAATAAAGTTGCCAGATGGTTTAATATGTACATTGGAACTTCTGATCCGAGGCAAGCTGTTGTACCAAGTTCCAAATCAGCTCATAGATAAGTAGCCCTTGTTAGTTAAATAAATGTTGCAAAGGGGTAATTTACTGGAGATATTTTCCTATATTTCAGCTTTAAATGAAACAACATATTTGATAATTCGTCTCAAGATTAATGCTTCCAACCTCATCATAAAGATAAGGGGTAAAGAAGCAGTTCATCAGTAAGTGATCATTAAAGTGTGAGAAGAACAGTGCTTTTCAAATTAAAAATTATTTACTTTAGGTTTGGTCCAGTTTTGGCAATGATTACTATGATTAGGTTAAGTTTCCCGGTGGGACGTCATTCTTGTAATTTACTGCTCTTGTTTTAAGATGTTTAGATAATTGTTTCTCCTGTTCCTCCAACACATGTCTTATTAAAGTTACATTAACTAAAATGATTCTTATTTGTCTTAATTTTAAATTAAAACATACACGCTGCTTTCGGCATATATACTGTTTCGCTTGGGTTAAGTTATATCGTCTTTGATACTTTGGGCTACATTTTCAGTATGCGATGTCGAATTAAGAACTAGAAATGATTGCAGAAATAATGATATCTACGAACATGTACATATTTTGGCTTTAAATTGTAGACCTCTTTCCCTAAATTCAAAAGACTAAAATGTTAAAGTTTGTTTAGGTTAACCTAATCTAAAATATCTATGATTTAGTAGAATTTGAAATTTCTATACTTTTATTTAATCTTTAGAAACAACTTCTTGTTGTTGTTGTTATAATTAATAGCTATGTTCGATTTTTAAGTTTCAGTTTCTATAGAAATTGAAATACTAAGCTTACAAATTACTATCAAATACAATGGACAGCGGTCTCGAGGTCTTGTCCATTGATGAGTGATACGTTTTCAAAGATTATGACGTCATTATTTAATTAAAGTCTCGGTACTAATCAATGGACAAGATTTCGAGGTTGCTGTCCATTGTATTTCATAGTAATTTATAAGTTCTAGTACGCTATGTTCTTACATTTTTTATAGTGCTCTTAGTTTTTGAAATATTTTTAAAAATGTGGGGGTTGGAGCGAGGAGCCCTCTTAAGTGATGTATATTTTGTCTAGTTTGCTTAGTTTTCACTTACAGAAGCAGAGCTTCAGAGTTCTACACTAGCAGAACAACCTATATTCTTAAAAGGAAATATTAGTGAAGTTGTCGGGTTTAGTTTAGTTTCCGTTTCATTTTACCCTTTCCCGGACATAAAATGCTTCAGCGGTAACATGAGTTGTTTTCTAATTGGATTGAATATTAATGAATAAATGTGGCTGATATGAATATTAATGAGCATTGATAATTATAAAGAGTAGGGGCAAGGTGCCGACTCCTGTGTTTTAGTGCACTCATCAATAAGAGATTCGAGTGTGGCTTTATTATATTAATTAAAAATGTGCTCAAAATGAGTTACTATTTTATGATCATCTAACAAATCTCGTGGCGAGAAAACTGACATTTTCTTTCCTGCTGATCTTCAGCTAATTCCCTCATTTATGATTTGATAGGAGAAATCTTAGTTGGATTTTGGTTAGGAAGATCTGAGTAAGGTTAGTTACTTTAAGCGTTTGATGAAAATGATGTTCACTGTCTGCTCTGAGAAAATACTTGCACCGCGCTTGTTTGCTTTTGAAAGAGATTGAATTTCGTTCAAATTGCCATGTTTATTATAGTTCCCTTGACTACAACAAGATTCAACCTGTCGCTCTGTTGAGGCCGACTGGTAAAAAAAAAAAAAAGAAAGAAAGAAAGAAAGAAAGAAAGAAAAAGAAAAAAAGGCAGTGTACACTTTTGTGTGTTCTAATGTTTTACGCTGCCTTCACAGTCCTTCAGTATTAAAATTTATCTCGAAAATCAAACATTTTCAAAAAGTAACGTTTTGAGAGAAAAAAAAAAAGTCCATGTGGGACCAAGTTGAAAATTCGAAAATCTTTATAGAAAAGCTCTATACAAGTCCTTCAAAGAAAAGACAAATTGCTTTGTTACTCCAAATGGTTGGAAAAAAACTATTGAACTTCGAATGTTGTTAAAAATTAGTCAAGGTCTCGATCATTTGCTATCAATTTTACAAGGTCATCATTTTTATATTTATCAAATTAGGTACGGCTTTGTATAACAGTCACTGGGTATAACTACTGACTATTAGGGTTCGTAAAAAATATTGATCCTTAGGAACAGGCATAGACAATTATAGTAGAATTGCAAGGATAGCATAAAATCCCATTGTAGGAGTATTTTCAGATTGAGGGTAGGGTTTGCCAAGGTGGGCACAGCCCAATAAAACCCAGTGGATTTTTTCGGGTTGGGCCCATTAGAAATCAAACGACTTTAAAATCCACTGGGTTTTTCATTTATTTTGTTTTTAAATTATTACTTTCAATTTTAGATTGCTAGAATGCAATCACTACTGTCATTGTAACTCTAGAATAATATTGCTATGTAAATTCTACACGTTGTGATATTGAAATACATGGAAGTATTTGAGTTTAGTCAGGACCTTTGTTAAGGTCCACTTTCTTCATTCCAGCATTTACCTGCTGAAACAGGAGAAATCCTGGAAAGCCTCAGTCAAAATAGTAGGGTTCGAATCCATGTGCCTAACCATTGCCGATCCCAAGTCCGCGACGTTACCGCCTGGACCACAACGACTGGTTCTTCGTCTGTTGTCGTTTGGTGATTGGCATTTCGGACGTCAAGCGACACTGGGAAGGTTGACGAGCAATTCAGACCCTGCTCGGGCCACGGTGGTTCAGTGGTGGAGCGCTTACCTCTGGAGCGTGGGACCTTGATTCGATCCCAGCTTGCGGTCTTTTGGTCTTTGTGATGAACAAACACCTTGTACATGGGTTTTCTCGGGGTTGTTCTGTTTCCTCCCACTTTCTTCCATCATCATCCATTGGGCAGCCAAAGCTGTTTTTAAAGAATTTAAAAAAAAAAAGATCCCGCTCAGGAGGATCAGTGAGACCATCCCGAATTGGGTTCTCTCTCATTTTCCTCAGTCTCACCTGTGAATGCTGAGACCTATAATTATCTTGGACCCTGAACCACGCCGTGGCTTGAATCTAGTGCATACATACCTTGAAGTGAGGAGGTCACCCCCATACAGAACAGGCCCGTTCCAAGCCTCCCGATTCCACAGTAGTGACCAAAGGTTTTCATTTTCGTCAAACCTCACTCACCCTTACGTTTCAATTTCGTCATCACCCTCACAACTTCGATCAACCCTCACACTGAAGTTACAACTTCGCCCTCCCACTCACGTTGCAACTTTGCTCTCATCCGCAGGCAGTGAGGGTGAGATCCGCCCTCACGAGGGTCACCTTCGTGATGTTGAACAGCTTTGAATTTAACACACCTCTGGCGCTTAGGGTCGTTAGTTCAAACCCATGTGGGCTTTGTGGTGGACAAACACCGTGTGCGTGGGTTTTCTCGAGATTCTCCCGTTTTCTCTCACTTTCTTCATTCCACTGGTCACCCCATCATCATCCATCCGGCCTGATCCAAAGCTGCCTAAAGGCCTTAAACTTTAATTCAAATTGAATTTAACAATAGGCGTAAAATATTAATGTATCTGGGAGGGAAAACGGTATAATTGTGCGATGTGTTTTAGTTCGTGTATTGCAAACTCTTCCTTTTATTTTCCTTTCACTTAATGCATAGGTGTTCAACCTTTCAAGGGTGGTCCTCATGAAGGCGGACCTCACCCTCACACTCAGATCTTCAATTAGCCCCTCACGCTCAAGCGGTGAGGGCCACCCTCGTGAGGTTGAACACCTATGGTAGTAACACACTAACCGACTGAGCTACTGAGGTATGTACACAGCTTTACATTTACATGCATTAACATTTTATTTCTACCCCCCCCCCCCCCCCCAAAAAAAAAAACAACAATCAAACCCGAAAAATCAGGTGGGCTGATTGAGGGTAACAGCTTTCCTATTAACATTAATGGTTGATTCCATAGTTTGTTTCTATAATTGGTTCTCTTTTAGGCTTCATGGTTGTTTCTGTATGACTACAAAAACTCCCATGCTAAAGAGGTTCGAGACTAAATCATCAGAACAACGTGCTGATAATTTGACAGAAGTTCCTGGGGCAGGAGTAGGAACAATTTGTACATTTTATTCTTCTTCCAACTCAAATACAGCAAACCGAGCCGCCGTAGCTCAGTGGTAGAGAGTTGGCGTAGCATTCGGGAGGTCGTGAGTTCGATTCGGGTCAGTCAGGATAGCAGCCGGCTATCCTGACTGAGGTTTATCCTCAGTCACACCACGTAAATACCGGAATGACACCTTTAATATAGGCTCTGGCAGACACCTTGCCTCCCCTATCCTGGCCTGAGCCTTAGATGCCTAAAGGCCATAAATAAAATTTAAATACAGCAACTTCAAATACAACACCTAGCCACCACCCATTATCATAAACACAACTCACACAATCATTTAACTCTGCTAAAGGAGGAAACAAGTTATTAGTAATTGGAACTATTTTGAAATGCATGGGCTAAGATGTAACTTGAACTTGAGTACTACTGCTATATAGGGACAGAAAACTGTGGAAAGATCTGGTCTACTCAACCGCAATAGCTATTTCAAATCAAAGCTGAACGAATTTCTAAAATTCTTTGATAGTTTCTTGAGAAGAATATAAAAATGTAATCCTGGTTCGAATCTCGGTCACAGAAGCTGTCACGTTTTCTGTGTAAATTCCAATAATCCAAGATGTGTGAAGGAGTTCAAATGTGCTGCAGACTTGTCACCAACACAACTACATCATCATAAGGCCCTTTGGTGTGAGAACTAGCAAAGAAGTGCCACTCTTCGATTGATTAAGTTTCCTCATACTTCTCTTTAATTCACAATGGTTCAAAAGGTCCTCAAATCTTGCAAACCTTAATTTAACTCATTTCCCGATGTCATCCAATGATGAAATTTTGCACAGCGACGTAAGTTGGGTGACACTACAATATTCCATTGTTACTTTCATATATTTTCATATATCTATATATTTTAAAAGGATATTTTTTTTTAGTACGCACTTCTTTATCCTAAAATAAACGATGTTGTGTTTGACTGGTTGCAGAACACTTTAGAATTTGGATGACAAAACATCACCATACAATATATAGGGTTAGGAAAAAGTATCCGAACACCGAAAAAACTTTTGAAAACATAATTTTTTTTAAAAAAAATTTAAAAACATACTTTTCTTTTTAAAAAAATTGTACTAAAAAGTAAAAAAAAAACTTTGTTTATGAATGACTGAAGAGAAAAGCATGGGGCGCGCCAACTAAAGAATTTATAAAGTGACTGTATATGAGAGAGCGCCCCATGCTTTACTTTTGTTATGCATAAACAAAATTATTTTTACTTTTCAGTAGGAATTGTTTAATTTTGTTTCTTAAAAGGAAAGTATGTTTTAAAAGTTTTTTATATATGTACATATATATTTTATTTTTTCATATTGTGCCGCAGACCAATTTCGAAACTAAACAATTTAATTGACGCCAGGATGTCATGGCTTAATATGTTTGAGAATAAGCTTCTGAAACGAACAGAAAGATGTAGTGTTGTGCTCTAATGAGTCACTAGTCACGCAACTGGTCTCACATGCTGTTTTACCTTCAGACTTTAAATATAAAATAATAACAGTGTGCAGAAAGAATATTGAAGGACTACAAATAACATTCTTTTATTTATTTTTACTTTTTGTGGGGAGAGGAGGGGATACACACACAATACATAAAGTAACACTATAGAAATAAAAATAAAGCTGCTTTCTCATGGTTTACTCTCGAACTTCTTAACATAATGTTTTGGTAGTCATACAGAAACAACTATAAATTGTAAAAGAGTACCAATTATAGAAATAACCCATGGAATCAATTATTAATGGTAAAAAAGACAAAACAAGCTTTGTGAGGACATCATGATGAACTCACTAAAATAGGAAAGCTGTTACGCTCAACCTGAAAATACTCTGCCGATATGTTTATGCTATCCTTGCAGTGCTGCTATAATTGAATATGCCTATACTTAAGTGTGCTTTTTTTTCTTTACAAATCCTAAAGTTAGTGGTTGTACCCAGTGGGTGCTATACAAAACTCTACCAAATTTGATAAATATAAAAATGACGAACCAACATAAGCCTGTATAATTGGTATCGAATGATCCAAACCGTAACTAATTTTTAACAACATTCGAAGTGCAATAGGTTTTCAACCGGTTGGAGTAATACAACAAACTTTTCTTTTTTTCGCAGGACTTGTATAGAGCCTTTTTGGTTTGTAAACTTGATTGCACACAAACTTTCTTTCCCCTCAAAGCGCTACGTTTTCAAAATGCCCAATTTTCGGGATAACTTTTAATAATAAACTACAAAGAACCAATTGATTTTTCTGTATCAAACAACCTACCTATAGATAAGTACTACAGGAATAAAAATCACATTGTTACTAGTAGCCTTTTACTAAATGTTTAATCCCCAAACTTTACTTTTTTTTTTACACAGATTGCAACAGCCATAATATTTCAAACAAACAAAAAAAAAAAAAAAAAAACAATCCCAGACCTTAACCTATCAGAAAAAAGACCAGAGGAAAGGAGCTGTGTTTAATTTTAAAATATCCTGAAATGGCGAATTTTTGCCTACTTTACAACGTATAATTAACTATATTTCAGAACAGAATTTATTTATCAATGTGAAAATTTGGGGTTTTACTCAGAAAGGATCAAGGAAAAACCTATCCAAGTTTCATCAAAATCAGAGATGGTGAGGCAAGAACTATTTACATATTGGACGTGCAATGACCCATATATCACTTTTGTTTACTGATACCTACAATCACATGTTCAAGCGCTGTCTGCCTACATACTTGCGATCTACAATCTCCTAGAATAATCCGTAAACTACCTTTTCTCCATTTCAATATAGTACTTGTTACCTTTTTGTACACCAACATTACTCATGTGCATTAGGGTGGAGTGAAATATATAATTTAATTTCGAAATGCCTGTAGTCAGGAAAGTTGCATTTTGGTATCAGATAGTTAAATAAAAAAAAAATCAGCTTTCTAGGTCAATTTCTTCTGGCGCCCCAAGACCTCCGAAATGTTCAGATTTCCATTTATTTTTCGCGTATTGAAAGATATATCCAGATTTCTGGATTCCAGTTTTATATATTATTATTCTTGTGTTTTATGCTTTGAATAAGTTTGTGATCGTTTCCTTGGTTAGTTTCTGATGCAAACATATGGTTTTATACACATTAATCTTGGTTTGATTGTATTTAATTTTGTATTGTATTTGTGTAATCAATAAACAGTACATTATGTGCTTTATGAACATTTATTTCTGAAAACTAGATATAACTTCGTATGTTAATGTATTTTCAGGTTACTAGCACTAGGGGATGCCATCTAGAAAGAAGCAACTGTTGACTAGAGCAGAAACATCATGCCCTGTATGTTTGGCATTTCTAAAGAACTCAATGAATCAGTGCTTCCTACTGAAGATGTGATGAGATTATATCTTCATATCCGCCTTCAAAAGCATAACGAAAAAAAAAAAACCTTAAGAATCTCATGTTTCAAAAATTAGTGAAAGTGTTTCTCGGCAAGTGGTAGGAATTTGGATGAAAGCTTCATTACCATCAGTGTCACATCAGCAAGTCGTTGCAAAAGTGAAAAAAAAAACTTCACGAACACTATCGAATACTCTCAAGGGCAATGTAAAGCCAAGATGTACGACAAGAGATGGCAGCACTATCTCCGTATTTGTTTAATGTATTTTTTATTGTTGCACGAAATTTCAATGCTGCTCTTACCAATTCAATCCTAGTGAGTTAGAAACTTTCAGGGAAGAAAGTTCATAACCAATAGCAGAGTTCTTCTATCCGTACCGATTTTTTTATTTTCTTTCCTGATCATTGTTGAAAGTGCTTCATTGTTATATCCATAACAACAATAAAAAATCGGCACGGATAGAACTCTGCAATTGGTTACGAACTTTCTTCCCTGGAAGTTTGAACTCTCTAGGCTTGAATTTGTAAGAGCAGCAATGAAATTTCGTGCAACGATAAAAATACATTAAACAAATACGGAGATAGTGCTGCCATCTCTTCTCGTACGTCTTGGCTTTACATTGCCCTTTAAGCGTAGACAAACTGAAGAAAAAAAATGCACAAATGCTAACTCTACATTATTTGATACATCGTGTTGCAAGTGTAAAGACTTTTCAATCTGTTTGTTCTAGAGAGAAGAAATTACCTACTGAAGAAAGAGAGTTTCTTTTGGATCAAAGGACAACGAGAAAAATGTTCATTGGAAAAACTGATTAAAAAAAAAAATACAAACAATTGAAGAAGAAGCAAAACTTCAGAAACATTTGTCCAGCTGCAGTATCAATGATTCATGTAGTAGTCCTTAGTAGCCCATCAAGTGAACTGGAGGAAGAAGGTTCAGATACTGACAGTAACACGAGTAAAATACTTCAAACCAAATCGGAAATACCCTCCACTTCAGCGAATTCCTCATTAACCTCAAACGAAACTCAGATGTAGTTGACTCTAGAGAATGTGACAGACAGAAGTATTTTGCTAGAGAATGTGACAGACATTGCATATCTGACAAAAGTGCAGCTAAAATTGCTAGTGCAGTTCTTCAAGATGTAGGTGTTATTAGTGATGCAGATGTTTCTAAAGTGATAGACAGGAAGGAGCAAGGTTAGAAGGGAAAGAAGTCAAGTCAGGAAGAAGCTGCTGAGAGTTTGGATACTCTGACTGAATTGTATTTTGATGGCAGGAAGGACCAGACAAGAAAAGTGGAGTGAATATGGTCGCGTCGCAACAGAAGAGGTCGTGCGATCTACGGCGGTAGGGCAACGACTCGAAGGTCCCGGGTTCGAGTCCCGGCATGGCTATGGATTTTAATGGCTAAAGGGCGAATCGTGACGGGCCGAAGTCCAAAGTTACTAGACAGGCCCATATCTATATAAAGCTTACCAAAGCTTTTCATAACAGAGGAGCATCTGACTTTAGTTCAGGAGCCAAATTCAAAGTATATAGGACACGTCACTGTATCCAATGGGTCATCTCTTACTATAAAGAATGTGCTAGGAAGGAAATTAGTATGGACGATCTTTTAGAAGTTGGATGTTATGTTAAAAATGTGAATACAGGAAACAAAGGACGAATTATTGTTTTACTCGAAAGAGAACTTGGAAGACACCTCCAGTGGCTTATTTGTATGCTGCATATCCATGCACTATCCACAATACGTCATGCTCCCACTGCGACATCTTTAAAAAAAAAAAAAGGATGGATTCACAACTGGTCCAAAAGCTTTGTCTCGGGAAATAAAAAAAGCTCTACAAACTTGCGAAAAACAACCTCCAGTGCAATTCGAGCCAATAAACGTTCCTTCTTCTTGTCAGCATGTTGAGAATCTTGACTTGGAAGACTTAAGTGCCGATCAGAGGTGTCTCTATGATATGTGTATTAGCGTAACAAATGGACACTGCAGTGATGAATGAGTGAATCGTAAACCAGGTCCATTAAACTATTTCATACAACAACAGTTGAATGTATCGACTGAAAAACCCTCAAATAATTTGATAACTCTTGTGACCTATGTGGTGAGGGCATAAACTCCAGTATGGTTTAGCATAAAAGTGAATTGGCAATGCACAGAAGGGCATCGTCATCTGTGGAAGATGATTTCGTACTCCAGATATCTTCGCCCCTCATTAGGAAGTGTAGTGGTTAATATAATTCAAAGGAATGCCTTCTTTTATGCACACCCAGAAAATATGCATCTTGCACTGATGAATGACGACCAAGAACATATGCGGAAACTAGCACAAAGAAAAATTCTTGCTGCTATGGATGCTACAGTTCCACGGTAACCTAGAATATTTAATGTTACACAAATTAATTTTGAAGCTCCAGATTACCTTAAGTCTCATTGATTTCGTAGAATATTCCACGAAATATGTTAAGAGAAGATGTAGTCAACCTTCATGATGCAAAAGTGCTTTCAAAGCTATCATCGAAGTTACAAAATTCCCATGCCACACTGAAAGATACGTCAAATTAGTTACTGAAGCATCAGAATCAGTCTGTGGCCAGGAACAAAGCGATGGATTTATCTTTGCAAGTATCAAGTCAAGAGTATTGATGAAAAACGTTTCACACTAAGAAAGAATATAAGTTGTAAAAGTATTTAGTAATGCGATATTGGTCTATATGTAAATGTAAAAATTTAACATTGTTACACATTTTGGGTGCTAATGGGTACTTTATTTTATGTATTTTGTTAGCAGAAATTTATGGTTGTATTCAAATCTCTATCTTTTTGCACTTGTATACTTAGGAAACAGGTTATTTTGTGTTTCAATTCAGGAAAATAAATAAAAAGGTATAATTTTCGGTGCGTAAATGCTAATATTCAATATAAAATCTTCAGTAACCCTGGGGCACCACTAAAATCTTTTTTTTTTTTTTTTTTTTTTTGAAATCGTTAGGGTTAATTAACTGTATAACACAGCTTTTCAAACTACAGACATCTTCATTTCTTGAAAAAAAAAATGCCCGATATTTTCACTCTACCTTAATGTGCATGGTCTAGCAAGTTTGGAATTCTTTATTAACCAGAGACCTTAACTTCATAGTTCACTCACAGCTTTCCCTCTAAATCTACGGAAGCTAGTTCTCACCTGTAACAACTTAACTTTTGACGAGAAACACTACCATCGAATCTGAGGCACATTCGTGCGTACGAGCATGGATCCTTCCTATGCCAACCTGTTCATGGGCAAACTTTGAACATATCATACAAACTCAACCCTTAGATGTATTTCCGCCAATGGCCACAATGTGAAGCCAGCCTCAACACGTTTCTAAAATCCAATTAGTTCCGTTTGTCCGCTTGTTTTATATATATATAACTTTGATTCAGGCAGCTAGTTCTGTGTAGTCCAGCTTTCGGCAGCCTGTAGCCCCGAAACGAAGCATTTGTGCACCCTCGATGGTGTATACCTTCTTTTCTTTTTCTCTCTCTTATTTTTATGCCAAAAAATCTCGTGAAGTGGTTTTGTCGGTGTTACTTTGCAACACCCTGAACAGTATATTTGAGGTGATTATTCACACCAAAACAAGAAGAAACTTCCTTTGGAGAAATTTCGAAATATCCATAGTTTCGGAGGTATAAATGCTCAAAGCTATGACAGCATCGTCACAAATGACGTCACATTTCTACAAATAATGACGTAAACGATGTCGGTTTAGCAAATCACAATTTCAGAGTCCCCAATACATTCGTTTGAGCAATGTTTACGATTGCGGCGTCCTGCGAGGACGTGATAGACGGATCCATTCACACCCAAGATTCTCACCTATCCCACCTACGAATATCAGAGAACTATGTACGGTTATCCAGATTTCATGGTTCAACATAGCTCCACAGGTCTTCTACCAACTTACTATATACCTAATATTCACGAATATATATACAATGGTAAAACAGGTAGAGAAAAAGGATACTTACATGCTAGATTCTTGAGACAGGTGAACAGAAACATCACAAACACAATAGAAAAGCAGTACGTTTCGTAAAAGCGTTTTCAACTGGTAGGTGAGAAAATGGAGAGAGCATACAGGTGCGGGACTGGTGTTAAGGAAACGTCATATTGTAAACAGATGCAGGGTGACAGTGTGGCCAGGTTATGGACGCGGGAAAATGACTAGATGGGACGGAGAAAACACCAAATCGAGAAGAAAGGGCGAAGGTTACTAGAAGCAGGTAAGGGGCTTCCTCAAGGAATAAGCGGGTACAGAATCAGAGGGGAGGGGGAAATAATAATAATAGAGATAAAGGGGAGAAAAAAGAAACAATACAGAAAAATACAATAAAAGTGCAACTAGAGACGGAACAAAGAAGAGAAAGGAAGAAGACGACGACTACGGTGCAGGGAGTTATAGGCAGTTGAGGTCGGGTTCATGGTTGGCGGAAAGGATAGAGATGTACGTCTGCTCCTGTCTCTTTCTAACTGTGGCAGGTGAGCCAGGGTTCAGGACTTTCAGGATTCTGACTCGAAAGGTTTCGTCAAAGGTGCAGCCGTGATAGGAAGTGTGTTCAGGTATGGGGAAGTGCGGAAGTTGAGATTTGGAGAAGTAGCATTGGTTGTTGATGCGGAATGTTAGAGGAGTTTGGGTTTCGCCAACGTAGAAGGCGGAACATAGGTTACAGAGTAGGAAATAAACTAGGTTGGAAGACATGCAACGGCCGGATTGTCGGACAGGATGTACGAAGGAAAGACTGGGATCAAAAATAGGACAGGTTTTGCAGCGGAGTCTATTGCACTTGACAAGTTTGGGGGGAGGCGGAGGGGTTGGTCCAGTTCTGGTGAGAATCGTGTTGAAATTCGGAGGTCTGCGGTAGACAATTTTGGTCACGACGGGAAAGCTCTTTCAGTTTCAGGTGATGCAGTGAGTATGGGGTGTGCCAGTTTGAGGAGCTTTTGGAGGGTCTGAAGGCTGGGGTGGTACTGGGTGAGATTGGGAACCGAGGGAGCTATGCGAGGAGGTCGGTTGGATTTGGAATGATTACGGGGCGGCACAGTTGTTTACGGATGATCGCAGATGTTTGGGATATCCACAGTCAGTGTGAGCTGAGAAGAGGGTACTGAAATAGTTTTGAGCAGATCATCAGAGGAACATATGCGGAAGCTCCGGACAGCAAAAACGTATGGAAGAGAGCGTTTGGTATGGTGGATGGGAGCTGTTGAAATGGAGATACTGCATACTGTTGGTAGGTTTGATGTGGACGCCTGTCTCAAGTCGATTGTTCTTGAGCCAGACATCCGCACAAGAAAGGTTATGTATTCCCTCGAGAAGGACCAGGTGAACTAGACGGGGAAGATGCAGTTGAGAGTTTGTAGAAATGTTTTCAGAGACTCTTGTCCGTGGGTCCAGATTAAGAAAATCTCGTCGATATAACGAAGCCAGGTGAAAGTTTTGAGAGGTGTGGAGTTGAGGTATTGGGTCTCAAGGCACCCCATGAAAAGGTTGGGGTAGGAAGGGGCCCATGGTTGTGCCTTTGATTTGTAGGCAATTGTGGTTATCAAAGGTGAAGTTGTTCATGGTGCGGACAAACTGGGCTAGCTGAAGCAGAAATGGTGTACTCGGTTTACAAGGACTGGGGCGTGTGTCGAGTAAATGTGTTCAAGGGCAACAAAGATGGTGTCAGGTGGGAAAGGATCAGAGATATTATGTACTGTGGAGAGGAAGTGGTTGGTGTCCTTGATGTAGGAAGGGAGAACCTGGACAAACAGTTGGAGATGGTGGTCAAGGAAGGCGGAGATTCTTTCAGTGGGAGAGCCGATACTGGAAACGATGAGTCGGCCGGGATTACCAGGTTCATGGATTTTGGGAAGCAGGTAAAATTTAGGGGTTTTGGGTTTATCGGAACAGAGTGTAGAGACAGTGGACGCGACAGCCCCTCATGGGGTCCATGCGCTTGGAGGTAGGTGTGGATCCTATCAAGGAAGGATTGGGTGGGATCTTCCTCGAGGAGACGGTAAAAGGTAGGATCGGAAAGTTGTTTGAGGGCTTTGGATTGGTAGTCAGAGTAATTCATGACTACCATGGTGGATCCCTTGTCATCCGGGCGGATAATGATAGTCGGAAACAAACGAAGATTGGAAATAGCTCTTCGTTCTGCAATGGTGAGGTTATGATGTGATAGGAACGTGTCAGCGAAGCCAGGGTTAGCAATTTGTTTGGAGACGAAGGAAATGTACAGTTCAACAGGGTGGTTTGGAGGGAGAGGGTCTTTACTAGAGGGAGGAAGGAATTTGTGGTGGCTGGGATGAGTTTCGGTGTCAGAGGTTCTAGCCTGAGAGATGTCAGGATGAGTGGACCAGTGGTAGTGCCACCTGAGGTTACGGGCGAAGGTGAGGAAATCGTTAAGTAAGTTTGTTTGTTTAATATGACGGGAAGGAGAGAAGAAGCCGTGCGAGAAGACTTTGTGTTCGGTATCTGAAAGTGTGCAGGTAGAAAGGTTGAGAAATGGCTGCGGCCGTTTAGGATTTTTTGGTTGGTTCAAGGTGGCAGGTTCACTTACGTGGTTGCTTTTGAATCTCTGAGGGGCAGAGGTTAGGTTGCTCCGGCAACTGATAAGAGAGGACGGATCAGGACGACTAATTAACGGGGGGCGTCAGTCCGAGTAGAGGGGGAGGAGTGGAGGGAGAGGCAAAGGAAGAAAGGAGCCATGAGAGAGGGCAGAAAGACAAAGTCGAGAAAGTTTGGAAAGGTGTTTGGATCTCAGGTTAAGCAAGAGACGGAAAGCATTGGTTAGGGTTTCGTATATGTTAGAGATGCGAGGAGATTGTAGGGAAAGTAGGATTTTGATGAGAGACTGAAGTTCTATGGAGAGTTCTAAGGCTTGGTGAAAGTGTAAAGAGAGGGCTAGGGTGGTTAGATTAACAGAGGTGTATCTGCAGAAAGGAAAAAGCTTGTGTCGATCAGATGGCGAGAAACCCGAGAAGAGAATTTTGGGAGTTAGACCTTTAGATGTAAGTCCTAGATGAAGGCAGGAATTCAATATATGAGAGAATGCGGGAAAACCTACGTGTACTGGTGTGGAAATGGGTAATCCAGAACAGAAGAGGGTTGGAGGACATGGTACCAGTAGGGATGCAGAAAGTAATGCGGAAAAAGAGGGAGTGCAAAAACTCAAGTAAAGCCGAAACAAGAAGTACAGAGAAGTCAATTAACTGAAAGTGAAAACCAAAACATAACATAAGAGAAGAAAAAAGTAGCACCAGCACTAACTCAGGAAGGAAATAATAATACAGGGGAAAAAAATAAGTTAGAGAAAAATACGAAGGTAGCGAGAAAACAAGCAACGAAGGAGGAAAAATTCAAAGGAATGTCGAAAGTAACTCAGGATAGAATGACAGGAAAACACACAAAGGACGGACAAAGTACAAAGAAATGGTGTGATGACCATGTGGTCGGAACAAAGGAAGCCTAACATGGAAATAAATAAAGTAGTAAAACAGGTAGAGAAAAAGGATACTTACATGCTAGATTCTTGAGACAGGTGTACAATAACATCACAAACACAATAGAAAAGCAGTACGTATCGCAAAAACGTTTTCAACTGGTAGGTGAGAAAATGGAGAGACTGCACAGGTGCGGGACTGGTGTTAAGGAAACGCCATATTGTAAACAGATGCAGGGTGACAGTGTGGCCAGGTTATGGACGCGGGAAAATTACTAGATGGGACGGAGAAAACACCAAATGGAGAAGAAAGGGCGAAGGTTACTAGAAACAGGTAAGGGGCTTCCTCAAGGAATAAGAAGGTACAGAATCAGAGGGGAGGGGGAAATAATAAAGATGAAGGGGAGAACAAAGAAGAGAATGGAAGAAGAAGACACTGCGGTGCAGGGAGTTATAGGCAGTTGAGGTCGGGTTCATGGTTGGCGGAAAGGATAGAGATGTACGTCTGCTCCCATCTCTTTCTAACTGTGGCAGGTGAGTCAGGGTTCAGGACTTTCAGGATTCTGACTCGAAAGGTTTCGTCAAAGGTGCAGCCGTAATAGGAAGTGTGTTCAGGTATGGGGAAGTGCGGAAGTTGAGATTTGGAGGAGTAGCGATGGTTGTTGATGCTGAATTTTTTGAAAAGTTTGGGCTTCGCCAACATAGAAGGCGGAACATAGGTTACAGAGTAGGAGATAAACGAGGTTGGAAGATATGCAACTGCTGAAGTGTCGGAAAGAGTACGTCTTGTGAGTGACAGGCTGGGATCAAAAATAGGACAGATTTTGCAGCGGGGTCTACTGCACTTGACAGGTTTGAAGGGAGGGGTCTGGATTGGTCCAGTTCTGGTGAGAATCGTGTTGAGATTCGAAGGTCTGCGGTAGACAATTTTGGTCACGACGGGAAAGCTCTTTCAGTTTCAGGTGACGCAGTGAGTATGGGGTGTGCCAGTTTGATGAGCTTTTGGGAGGGCCTGAAAGCTGGAGTGGTACTGGGTGAGAAGATTGGGAGCGGAGGGAGCTACGCGGGGAGGTCGGTTGGAGTTGGGATGATTACGGACACGGTCCAGTTGTTTACGGATGAGGGTTTGGGATATCCACGGTTAGTGAGAGCTGAGGAGAGGGTATTTTGGAACAGGTCATCAAAGGAACATATGCGGGAGCCCCAGACAGCAAGAGCGTGTATATATTGTATACATATATATATATATATATTGAATTTTAAGAAAAGCGTGTATTGCTGTACCAAATTTGCTTTGGATAATGAGAAACCTGAGTTAATCGATGTTACATTGAACTAAAAATGTATGAAAATAACAAATACTTAAATTAATTTTAATGTAAATGTATAAATCCTTACTTCAAACTTCTTGTTTTCTAAGACATGCATGATTTTTTTTCTACGCTCTGGTATGTTTATGTCACTCTTCTGTGACTCAGATGAAGCTTCGCTGTCCTCATCAACAGCACCACCAACATGAAAATCTTCACTCATTACTTCTAGATCCTCAGTGAGTTTTCTATAGTAAACCATTCTTCTTTGGGCGTTGTCGCCTAAATTAAAATAAATAACTATTCATCACTCTATCTCCTGATAAAAATATTTTTTTTACATGTGCAAAATCCTATATCTGAAATTCTTAATACCTAAAGATTTTCGTTCTCGTCTGCATGCACTTTATATAGGTGTTGTATATATTTGAAGTTTCAATATGTTTGAAACTCTACGCATTATTTTCATTCCAAATCTAAGTTACAACAGTTATGGAGCTAAGTCGTTGCGGTTTCACTGCTTACGAGGAACAATGAGACCCCGCAGATGTTATAATAATACCGTGGGACTCAAAGAGGTTTGATACGTCACTTATGGCAGATCCTTTTTGGGAAATGCAGCTTCCAACCTCCCACTCCTAATTCCGATCTGCACCATTTGGTCAAAAGATCTTGGTGGCGGAAGGTAATGTATGAAACTCCTGCGCGAAACCACACAAGGAAAGGATACGGGGATCTATTCCTTCCAGAAAGGGATTGGGCTCATATTGAAACCAGATGTTAGCAAACCGAAAGAGATGCCTAGGATAGAACTTATCAATTCAAATTCAAGGACCCATCAACAAGAAGGATGAACGAACTGATAATCGGAACGCGTAGTGTCAGAAGCTTCAACAGAACCGCAGCCCTTCACGAATTCACTATAAAACGAAGAAATTATAACATAGACGTAATTGGAATTCAAGAAATGTGACATGCATACACCAAAGACATGAAGATACCATGGACTACGAAGAAAATTGAATTTGGAACTGGCTTTGTTGTAAGTAAACAGGTAAATAGCTGAATAATTGATTCCCAACTAGGAAACAGATTGTTTTTTTAAATTTATTTTAAGGCCTTAAGGCATCGAAGGCTAAGGCCGGATAGGGTGAGGAGAGGATGTTAGAAGGTAGACGGCCAGGACCTATTTCGTAGATACCATACTAGCATCTGTCTGGTATAACTAAGGAAACTAAGAAACAGAAGAAATTGTAAGAGTAGAATTAGAGCTGAAGCACACAATATAAAAGTAACAGTCTACGCCCCTACGGAGGAAACAAGAAAACAATGTTGAATATGAGTTTTGTAGTCAGCTGGAACAAGTATAAGTTTCAAAGCGCAAGGTACGACATTAAAATAGTAAGGGCAATTCCATGCAAAAAAAAGTGGACAAACTATGTGAATTTGAAACTAAAGATATATATGAATTTTTTAGTGTCATTAGTGTAAAATCAACTGTATTTTCTATTATTAATGTTTCCTGTCAGCTACTGACACTTGGCGTGACTTTCTAACATTTTTTTTTTTCTAACGTGGTTGGCATTCAGAGCAGATGGTAAAAAAAGGCGGTGTTTTATTTCATACTTTCTGGGTCAGCAAGATATTTTTGTGAATACTACTGTATATTAATTATTTGATTAAAGGTAGGGAAAGAAAATTTGTTCCCACAAGTTGTTGTAAAATCGAGAGTTAGCAATTAATTTAATATTAAAAATGGTGGATATTGCGTAAAGTCAGTTACCAATTTTAGCACATTTTTTTTTTTTTTTTTTTTTACATTTTCGCAGAGTTTTGGCAATGGGAAACTATACATTTGGAAACCTCTGAAGTATTTATAGACCTACTTTTGGAATGTTGTTCCGCATTTCTAGGAAGGAAGTAATTGTGGTAACTGACGTTACACAATGAGTATAACTGGTGTTACATTGACAATTCGTTCTTGTTGCATAGCAAAACGTTGAATACTGAAATAAAACAAGATTCTTAATTTCGTGTTCTGTATGTAGTAATATCTTTGTATTATATATCTGTTTTTTAGGCCTATCTTCTTGAAATTAATTTTGTTAGAAAAACTAGAAAGTACTCACGCTACTATTCATGCCTCATGATTTGAAAATATATTTTATAACTCAACCTATAATAAACTCAGAACAAACGTTCATAAAGAATTAAATATGTTCTCTGATTAATGTGAAGCCCGGTCCTTCCTTTCACACCTGCTTTGTAACAGTTATCGATGTAGGACCTCTCTTTTGCGTAGTTCTCCTCTTCTTTTCCCCTTCACCTAGCTCTACTTCCACTTTTTATGTATCGGTCCTCTGGTTGTACCGGGTTTCGTAAAAATAGGACTCGGTCCCATTTTTCAAGTACATGGGGCCACGGCGGCTCAGTTGGTAGAGCGCTCACTTCTGGTGCTAGGGATCGTCGGATCGATCCCTGCTCATGCCATGTGAGCTTTGTGATGGACAAACACCGTGCGCGTGGGTTTTCTCGGGGTGCTTCCGTTTCCTTCCACTTTCTTCATTCCACCAATTCATCCTATCATCATCTATACGGCCTGAGCCATAGTTACCTAAAGGCATCAGTGCCTTAAAAATTATAATTAAAAATTTTTAATTTGAAATTAAAAAAAAAAATCCAATATATGTGGTACTCTGTCCTAAGAGCCCTGTAGTCTTCGTCTTCGTCTTTTATAACTGGTAACTATCCAACACTGGAAAGGCGGAGGCTTTCCGTCGAATTTGTACCCTGTAGTCGTGTGGATCAGAAATTAGATTTGGTTCACTTTTGTCTCCATAGTTTCAAATGTTTTTAACTCTTATTGTTAATAATATTGTTGATTATTAATAAAACTTATTCCGTTCCGTGTCTCCGGTTCTATTGTTTCTCAGTATAATTTTCCCTTCGGAAGGGTCTCCAAAACTGGGTAGTATTTGGAAGGTTCTGGGTTCGTTCTATTTTCTTTGATTATTATTATTATTATTATTATTGGGTTCCAATTCCCGCGTGGTTGTTTCTGCATTGTCATTTTAACCTTTGGTTGTGTAGACCTGTATATTGTTCAAGCAGTGGTTGAATTGTCATTGTTGTTTTTGTTGTTATTGACTTAATAATAATTGTTATAATGTTGATAAAAACGGTTTGTTCTCTCCGTCTCTGGTAATTTGTTTTTGGTCAACTGTTCTATATTATTGCGATTTTGACGTCATTTTATGTAAGAGCGTCTTGATGGAAATGTGTTTTTTTATTATTATTATTATTATTTATCAGCAGTGCCACTAGTGAAGGGTTTCTATTCCCTCTTTTTAACTGTTTTTTTTGTCGGCCTTCCCCTGGGAGGGGGAAAGGTGTCTCTTTTATTTTAATTAGGTATTGTTTGGCCCATTTGTAGGGTCCTGTGCTTCTAATTTTTGTGATTTGTACGGAGATGTGTTGCCATGTGTTCCTGGCCGTTTTTTTACGGTATCAATCCAACATTCGGTTGGTCTTATAGTTTTTTTGTTTTTTTTTTTGTTTTTTTTGTAAGTTCAGTCCTGAGTTGGCTCTGTTATATATTGTAATACTTCAGTTCAGTGTTTCCCAATCGTAAGTGTGTGGTTTATTTTGTTATTTTTTGTGGGGAGGGACGGTCTAATTTTGTGGGTCTTTGTTTTCCTGGGTTCTAACCTGGGAGAAGGTTGCCTTTGTCAGCATTCGTCTCAGGTTATGGGGTCTCCTGTATCCTATCATAAGTGTTTCCTGTGACTTTCCAATCCACCACTCTTTTTTACTATGTTCTCCCCCCTCCCCTTTCCCTGGAACCTGGAGAAATGGCATGGGACGCTCCGAAATATAGTGCGTCAAGTTTTCCACGTGTCTAAGGTGGATAACTGAAGTTATTAATTTACATTTAGGTCCAAATTTATGTACAAATTCCAGAGAGGTAACGTCAGTTACGTAAGTACCATTTTTTTTCTCTAGTATCTATCTATACATGTAACTGCATAAATTTTATATATTCTGTCTATGACTGTAATCAACATTTACATTAAAAACAAAAACTTTGTAGTATACCTAAAATCAGAGAATTTAAGAATACTGTAGATTAACATGAAGAGTGTGTCAGAATCACGTAACGTCAGTTATCACATTTAAATGCTTATATATATCATCAGGTAATAAAATTTTCAACTTCACTGACTTGAATTCGTTAAATTCAGTCCCTCTTGTGAAGCTACATAAGGTAAAAAGGTTTAAAAATATTTCCATAAGCATACACAAATTCAGCCTATTTCTGTATTTATACTTCCGAATGTAACGTTAGTTACCGTGGATTTGCCCGTAATAAGAGATACGAACACTCAAATAGAACTTTCCGTTACTAATAAGGAAATTCATTGTACATGATACTTCGAACAACAATAGACTCAGACTGACTGACTTCGCTGCATCGACGGCCTGAGTCCTAGTTGCCTGTAAGCCATAAATGAAATTTAAATTTAAATTATTGCATCGAAAGATATGATTGTGTTTAGTACTTAGTTTCCACATAAAAGAATACAATTGGAGATCCCAGATGGAAGCAGAAAAAAATATCAGACTGACCACGTGGAAGTAAATTGTGACAACATAAACAAAGCCAGAAGTAAATGTGGGCTAAACTTGAACTCAGATAACTATATCCAACAACAATTATCCCCAAAATAGGACAGTCAGCATGTGATCCAAATTTAACATGTCAAAGAAAAATCAGAACCTATTGGAAAGGACCAAAAGTTTAGCAACGGATATAGAAACACATTAATTGGATATCTAGCGCAGCTGAAGCGAACGGTAAAACAAGATGTGAAAGAAATGTGGGAAAAATTAAAAGACAGTGTGATGAAAGCTCTAGATACTGTCGGACAAAAAATAAATTATGAAGAATGTGTGTATTGGGGTCATTTTAGGGATTTCATACTTCAGCGGTTCTTTGAGACATTAAGAAGTCAGGAGTCAAAACTGGAGAACAAACGTTGATCAGAAACAGTGGAGGCGAACTTTAACGGTGGTGAGACTCAGTAACTTAGTATTACATCATACAAGAAAAATTCCATCTGCACCCACAGATTTCGCAAATGGGATTGTGTTGTGAACCTATGTATTAATCTGAATCTATGGTCCCGCTATTGGACCTTAGTATGTTTATTCTTTATTTGTGCCTTACGTATTTTATCTTGACGCTTAATTATAAACAAACATTAGCGCTAATGGTTTACGTCGCTTACTTCCGAAGACGCATGTCAAGAATGAAAGGTTTCACCATAGCTGCCATATTTGTTCCTAGCAGATCAAACATAAATAAAATACGCCTTTATTCTACTTGTTCGAACGATCTAATCAGTGGGAACAAGCGGCACATTTCGATCAGCCACTTGATTTAAGTGAAGATAACTGAAAATTGGTACTATGATTGAATGTAAAGCAATTACTACTGTTTTTGTAACTTGTTCAAAAAATAAGGTATTTTAATGAAAAATAAAATTCTTAAAACTTGTTCTTTATTTGTTTTATTTAATCCCAGCATGTTGCTCAAATCGCACCAACGAATGTTCAATACTTACCTCCACTTCAAGAGCTGTAATCAAACAATCTCTTCATACAGATATTTCTCGCAAACTAAAAACAACAGAGAAGCCAAGGAACAAGAGTTTAGCGCATCGGTCCTTATCTCTGTTGGTTACTTTCAATGTTAGATTAAAATGTCATTGATATAGCGAAGTCAGACGAAAAGCTCGTGAGGTATATATGCATAAACGCACGGTAAAAAATCGAAAAATTCACAGTGAGTGATGAAATTTCACTGGCGTTGTCATTAAAATCGGTGATGATATTCTTAAGAGCCAGAAGAGAATACGCTGAGTCAATGTGTCATGGTTAACATTGGCAAAACTTTTTGTACAGTATCCATAATATGCTACCTGGTCATTCTTCCAGTGATAGCTTTATATCTCATCTCGTAGAAGAACTGTCCAGTTTTCAGCGAAATCAACATGAAGCACTAAGTATTGACTATCGTCTTTTGATCTCACCCTTTCTTTTGTGACTGTTTTTCTTTGAATATCTTTCACATGCAAATGTAGGACAGCCTTAACTGTCCATTTAGCAA